>CAWUFW010019831.1:0-172188 GCA_963921515.1 Calotriton arnoldi
TAAACAAATTTTATTATTTCTTTTATCTTCGTAATCTTATACTTTACATGAAGCATGTGGGATGATACTTTTTGAACAAAAGTGCATGGGAATCTACTTTGCATTACAGAGGTAAACGAATGTCTTCGCTGTAAATAATATATACACGCTTACAGTGTGCTACATTTCCCATAGTAATTATCACATCACGTATTTGTAAGCCTCACATCTTCCAGTCCATATCTAAGTCCACAATTCTTCACGCTTCAGGCTACTACTAAACTGGAAAACAAACCCCCAACAAAACCCCTCCTCCCCCCTCCCTGCAGTTCCTTTGTTGACATATAAATCTACCTTGTATACATATGGCCCATAACGTTAGCTTAGCTTACAGCAGCACTATACAATTAACTATTATTGCAATTTACTTATAAGTATATGTCGATCCTGTTCATGGTACACCAACGCTTGTTTGCATGTACATCGTTCGGGGCGTTACTATAGATTGCTCTTCCATCTGACTCTACTGAGTGCCCTGGGCCTGGGGCTTTCAGGGCTTCTAACATAATATCCCAATCTAATGCTATCGGGTTCTTACGCAGGCCCCTAGCCTCCTCCCTCCGGATTTCAGCACTTTCTGCACTGCCCCAGCGGAGCAGATCATTATACCACGCACGAGCTGATGGGGGATTCTTGGACTTCCAACGCATTGTAATTGCCCACGTTGCCAGTAGCAGCGACAGGTTCACAAATCTGTATTGTACTTTGTATTTGGTGTATGACTTATGAAGACCCAGAAGACACTCTTCCATAGTATTAGGTATGTTCCTATGTGTGGCTCCTTGCGTGTAACATCTAACCGCATCCCAAAACTCTCGTAGGCACGGGCAAGACCAGACCATATGGGCTAGGTCAGCTCCCTCACAGTGGCATCTCGGGCAGTGATGTTGGGTCTGCGGGAACATCCTATCTAATCTGTGTGGGGTAAGGTATGCCCTATGTAAAATCATTGTTTGAATAAACTTAAATTTGGCATTACGGGAGGTTTTCCGGGGGTGTTCTATGATTCTCTCCCATTCCTTGTCCTCAATGGCCCTTCCTACGTCTTCCGCCCATGCATTGCGTAATGAAAGAAGGGCGATCTCTGTATGTGCCCGAATACCTATATATAGCCATTTTATCAGGTGTCTCCCACGGCCCATTTAATATAGTGCTTTAATCAGTTCGTGGTTGGTGGGTTCCTGTCTTTGTGGAGCCCAATGTGTTTTGACATAATGGGTTAGTGCCGCATGGACCATATACAAGTGTCCCGGTGCCCCCGTCTCCCGAACAAAGTTGTCATGATCCAGTAGCTGCCCATCATTAAATAAGTCAGATACCGTGCTAATTCCTTCTTCCAACCAAGGCGTTATTGTACGTTTTGTTAGCCTCCCGACTGCTAGTGGTATACCCAATAAGGGGATGTTGCCGGCATACGCAGGGTGCAAGCTTGTGTACTGTAGCGCCGCCTTCCAACATTGCAGAGCTATATGTAGTAAGGGTGGAAGATGGTGAGGGGGCTTGCACCTCGGTAATAGCAGTGTGTGTAGGGGCCCCATTACTTATATCTCACTCCATGAACCCAATTTCTTGCAGATTACGCCCTGCCGTCCAATAAGATAACCATTGCAACTGGCAGGCGTAGTAATACGCTCTAAGATCCGGCACTCCTAACCCTCCCCTTCTCGTACCTAGATGGAGCTTTCGAAGACTTATCCTTCTCCTGCCTTTCCCCCAAACAAGGTCAATAAGTAAGGTGTTTAAGAGTTTAAAGGTAGTTTGAGGGACCAATAGAGGCAGATTTGTGAAATAGTAAATCAATCATGGGAGAATCACCATCTTCGTTATAGCCACTCTGCCCATCACCGACAGTGGTAGCGTGGTCCAAAATGCAACGCTAGAACGCAGGGCACTAATTGCTCTGTTAAGGTTACCTTCCAGCATGTTAGCAGGGGCCCTGTATACATGAATGCCCAGGTACTTGAACGTATGCGGGGCCACCTTTAGTGTCATGGATCCAAATGTAATTTCTGTGGGCGCGGCGTGTTCGCAAAAGAAAAAGGCATGGGACTTCGCTGGGTTAATGGCCAATCCTGATATATGCTCAAAGGTGGCAAAGATCTCCGCGAAGGGGGCCAGATCTGACCGAAGGTTTTTGATGTAAAGGACAATGTCGTCCGCATATGCCGAGAAAAAATGTGTTGTAGACCCTATCTCTATACCCAATTCCCGTGTATCTCTACGTAACCGTAGCGCCAGGGGCTCCAGCGCCAGTATAAACAATAGTGGCGAAAGTGGGCAACCTTGCCTCGTCCCTCTAAATATCGGGTAAGCTGCCGATATAAGCCCACCCGTTCGAACGCGGGCAGTAGGTGCGTTGTACAACAATCTAAGCCAGTTAATATACCCCTCTGGGAGCCCAAACTTAGTCAGCGCTTTAAACATGTACCCCCATTGCAATGTGTCAAACGCTTGGCGTAGGTCTAACGATATGCATCCCGCATGAGCATAGCGCTCCGGGGCAGTCAACATAAGGTGGTGCAGCCTCCTAGTGTTCAGAGATGTGCTCCTAGCCGGTAATAAACCTGTCTGATCTATGTGGATCATCTTGTTCAGAAGGGGCAGAAGCCTATTTGCCAACACTTTACCCAGTATCTTGTATTCCGTCGCTAGTAATGACAATGGGCGATAGCTCGCCATGTCCGTAGGATCCCTACCTGGTTTCGGGAGCGAGACCACCAGTGCCTGCGCCGTGGTAAGGGGTAGTGCCCCTTCCTTCAGCGCTGTATTATATAAGTGCACTAGGTTGGGTAGGAGTGAGTCCGTAAAGGTAGTGTAAAATTCCGCAGGTAACCCGTCTAGTCCCGGCGTTTTATTTCGCGGAAGCCCATTTAGTGCTATCTTAATTTCCATTGCAGTGATGGGACCTGCCAGTCCTTCCAGGGCTTCCGCTGTCATTTGGGGATAGGATAGTGCCTGTAGAAAGTCATCTGTGCAATCTTCCTCCCTATCCACAGGCTTGCTGTATAATGAGGCATAATACTGGCAGAAAGCTGCATTAATGTCATTTTGGGTGTGCACCGGTTCGCCCGACAGGGTAGCTACTTCATTGATCACAATTGTGGGGGAGTCATCTCGCAATATCTTCGCTAACAGTGTCCCCGACTTGTCCGCCTCGGAGTGGCACACCTGCGTGTACCTCTGATAGTCTATGAGTCGGAGGGAGTCTAACAACTCAGCGTGCCTGATACGCACTTCTTGAAGTGGCACCTGCTTCTCTTTGTCATGTACTGCTTCCTGTTCCAATTTGTCCATCTTGCGTTCTGTTTCCACGAGGGATTTTTGAACCTCCTGCCTGGCGCCCACTGTCACACTTATTGCCCTACCGCGTATGACCGCCTGAAAGGCGTCCCACTCTATCAGTCCGTTAGAAGCCGTGTTACTGTTCTCAGCGAAATAATGGGTAATAGTGTCTGCTATTGTGGCCCGGAATGCCGTGTCTTCCAGCAACTGTGGCCAGAGCCTCCATGTAGGCACTGGAGTAGGTATCCTGCCCCACGTAATCTCTATCTCAAGTGGGTTGTGATCTGAAAAGGTCTTTGCTAGGTATGTGGCGTGTGTGACTTGCATCGCTATCGTGTTCGAGCAGAATGTCCTATCTATCCTTGTGTGTAGCATATGTACCTGGGAGTAAAAAGAGTATTCCCTGTGCGTCGGGTGCCGCATTCTCCACACATCACTTAATGCCCATCCCTCTGCCCAACCGCAGAGAGCCTTCGCCTGCTTAATCACCCCCGTACCGTTCAAAGGGGGATGGGACCTATCAAGGTCAACGTCCATTATTGCATTATTGTCCCCACCTATTATCCAGGGATGCATCTCCCAGCCCGCCAATGCCAGGTTTAGGGTGGCTAGAAATCGTTCCTCAAAATTCGGCGCATATGTGCTACCTAGTACTACCTGTTGACCATCGAGGGACCCGCGTATAAAAAGATAGCGTCCCTGCTGATCAATTCTTTGTTCTAGGGGCTGAAATGGCACACCGTGTCTCACCCAGATGGTGACTCCCCGTGCGTACCCAGAGTAACTAGTGGAGAAGACCTGCCCCCTCCATTTCCTACGTAATTTCACCGCCTCCTGTTCCACCATGTGGGATTCCTGCAGATAGACTATATGTGCTTTGCGCCTCAGCAGGTGAGCATGAATTCTATGACGCTTATGTACAGAGCCCAGTCCCCGAACATTCCACGTTATTACCTTGTAGGTGTTGGGTAAATGCATTGCAAAAACGCGGCGAGCAGTATAACAGGCAATAACATACATGTGCTGCTAGACAGCCAACCCAAGGTATACAGAAAAATAGGACTGTTTCCCCCCCCCATATACCCCAATACTCGGTCCGGTCGAAGAACTGTACCGGTCCAGAAACCAAAACATGGTGAGCAAAACTATGCCCTGAACAAAAGCAGCATTCGCAAATTGGGGATCGTTACCAACACCGTCCATGGGGTGCATACCCGCACTCCAGCATAAACTCAAGCTCCATCTCTACTGAAACCTGGGCTAACAAAATACAATCACAGTTACACACAGCGTCAATAACATAGTTCCACAAAAAGGATACATTAACGTCCATTATGGCAGGTCCATGAACAACACCATCCTCTGGCGGTCAGCCAAACACACCATCCGCCGTCTGCGGGGTCACAGTGGGGAAGAGGGCCACGCTGCCTTCAGAGTCCGACCCATTCCCTGTTCCGTCCGAGGAGGGGGTGTCCTCAATCAACGTAGGCTGTCTGAAAGTAGCGGCCATCTCAATCGCTTGTTGCTTGCCCTGGTGCATTTGTTGCGGCGTGGGGTTGGTCCGTCGGGAGTTCCTGCGTATCCTCCCGCTGCGCCGGATGCTCAACATATCCACTCGAGAAGAGCTGCGCTGCATACACTGGGAAGCATTATCCCCGGTCCCCACCGGGTCCGTCACCTCCAACCATTCCTCAGCGTCTCCCGGACTTACAAAGAAGTGTGTTTTCCGGTCATAAATAATTTTCAGTCGGGCCGGGAACAGCAATGCGTATTTCAGATTCAGGTCCCTCAGTTTCTTCTTAACTCCCATGAAGGAGGATCTCTGTCTTTGGACTAGCAGCGTATAATCCGGGTAAAGCGATATCCTGCTGTTCTCGAAATGAATCTGAGACCTCTCCCTGGCTTTCTGCAAAAGCGTATCCCGGTCTCTGTAGTTCAGCAGCCTGACAATGAGGGGTCGGGGGGGCCCCCGGTTTCGGCCGGCCAGTGGGTATTCTGTGTGCGCGCTCCACGCAGTATTGAGTAGAGAGGCCTTCCGCAGCAACATGGTCACGGAACCACTGCTCCATATATCTAGCTGGATCATCTCCCTCGCTTTTTTCCGGCAGCCCAATGACCCGTACATTATTCCTCCTTGCCCTTCCTTCCGCATCCTCCACTCGGTCCATCAATGTAGTGACCTGCTGTTGGAGCTGGTGTATGTGGGTCGTGTTCTGAGCTTGTTGTGGAGAAAGATCTGCTAGCGCCACCGTGTGATCCTTTACCTTATCCGCTAGCTTCGCGTGGTCCGCCTTAAGTAGCGTGAATCCGTTCGTAAGGGCTCCGATTTGTTGCTCGATGGCTTTCCTTGAGTCTCTAACCTCTTGCAGGATAAGATCCAGTTTATCCGCATTTTCCGCCATCTGGGTAGGCGGTATGCAGCTAGGCGTCTGTGAGGCCTCTCCAAGGTCGTCCTGGCCGTGAGTGGGGTCCGCACTCGGGCCAGCGTCCTGCTGTTTTCCCCTGTTGCGGCCCATTACAGCTTGCCCGGGCCTATGAGTGCGGGAAAAGACCACCCCACCAGGGTATGAGAGACACAGCGACACCACTGCGTCGCCACCACTAAATGCCACTGGCCAACGACTCCAGAGCTCCCTGCGGGGCTTGAACCAAGTTTATTGTGCAGGAATAGTATGGGGGGCAGCTCCGTGTCCGTGTCCTCCAGCAACAGCGACGTCTGTCGGCCTGTGCACACCGCTGACCAGTTAACTGTCCAGGACTACCTTAACAGCGTCTGTGTCGCAGCACCCCAGTCCTGGCAACCTCGCTATGGGGCTAGAGGTGTAGCAAGTGTCCCCTTTGGCTTTAGGAGGGACTCCCCATCCCACTTGTGGCAGCTTCAGCAACAGCACACCTCAGGAGCTTAAGCAATATTACAGGCCCCTGCTCACAGTCTCGAAGTTACTGCGTAGGCCAGCCAGGTACATGCCTCCTCAGCCACTCGCAGGAGTCGCTACACCGTGTGCCTCCAGATCTTTGTGGCACATAGGCGCCAGTCGCCCTCACTCAGTGCGTGCCAGCACTCACTGCAGCTCCCGGAGGGAGACGCCGTAGGCCCCACAGCAGCCGCGGCCTCGCGTAGCCTCCAGTCCAAAGGCCCGCTACTGTGGCGTAGTTGCACTCACCTCCGGCCTTTCAATGTTGCACCCGGAGTCGTTCTGTGATCAGAGCGGCACACTCCCACAGCCGGGCCAGGGTCTCCGGTCACACTCCCCGCTAGTGCCCAGTTGAGGCGCGTCAACAGGCAACAGGCAGCTTCCCCGCCTCGCGAGCCGAGGATCTCCGCACGTCTCTCTGCTTCCCGCACAGGGCCCGGTCCTCAGCTCTCACCACAGCGCCCCACCAGCAGTCCGAAAAGCGGGTCTAGTCGTCCGCTCCGCTTTCCGGTGTCGGTGCCTGCCGTTCTGGACCTTTGGACGCCATGTTCAGCCAGTAAATGCCAGGATTAATGAGCCCGGGTTCGGAGCTCCACTAAGTCGCGGCCGCCATGTCCGGCAGTTGGCCACGCCCCCCTGTTGCTGTCTTTACTCTGAAATAACTGCAGATGCCCGATAGCGTAGTTTAGCCACGACAGTCATTATAATGTGAGGGATTGAGATAGATCTCTTGCAGGTCAATATTGCGGATGAAGTTTCTACCATTACATTTCCCATTTTGAAGAAATACTGAGAAATAGCATGCTCTCGTTGAGAAGAATTTGGAGGAAATTAGTTTGAAAATAAAATTCAACTTACAGACCATGTTAGAACTGCACTATAGAAATGTGTTTAAACTGCTGCAGTAATGTTTTCACATAGAAAGTGACTTAGAAAAATGTGCCTATATATAGAATGAGAAGGAAAGGATCCTTATTAATGCTGCAAGGATATATATATATATATATATATATATTCACTGAAAAAACCATAGGTTTTAGGGACAGTTATAGTTAGTTGGACATTTCACTCGTACAAAACCATAGAAATTCCCCCGTTATAGTTAGTTCAGCTAACTATAACTCGCGCCCCGCAATGCACTGCTGATGACGTCACATATTACATCACTCATGACATGATCAGTGACATCACTGATGACATCACTGATGACATCTCAAATGACATCACTGATGACATCATCCAGTGACTGTGTGTTTCTGTAAAGTTTAAATATGTTTAATATATATAGGGAAAGGCGTATTGAAGAATGAGTGGGTGTATAAGTGTCTGAATGGATGATTTAGTACGTGAGTGACTGACTCTACAAGTGAGTGATTAAATGTATCTTACTGAATGCATGGGTTAGTGACTAAACTGTGTGAATGTCTGTATCCGTCTGTCTGTTGGTTTGTAAGCGGCTGCATGGCTTTCTGAATAGCTACATGAGTGTCTACATGGGTTATTGATTGATTGTCTGGGTATCTGTATGGGTGCCTGAGTGTTTGTGTGGGTGGGGTGTGTGTGACTCTGTGCATAGATGTGTGAGTTGGTGATTCACTGGGTGCATGGTTTCAAGAGTGCATCTGTGATGGACTGTATGGGTGGGTGAGTGTGTGTATGGGTGTGTTAGTGATTGAATGTATATCTCAGTGGTACATGTGTGAGTAACTACATATGTGAAAGGCAGTATATATGTGTGTTGGAGTATATAAATGGCTATAAGTGAGAGTGTGTGATTGTGAGAGTGGCTGTATGGATGAGTGTGTACTTGTATCAGTGATTGTATAAGAGTGTAAGAATGTGCTAGTATTTGTATGAGTAAGTGAGCTGGTGTGTGTATAACTGTATAGGTGAGTAAATGGGTGTGTGATTAAGTTTTTTGCATGACTGACTAGGTGTGTGAGTACCTCTATGGATGAGTGGCGGTGTGTGAGTGTTTATATAGGTGTATGAGTGCATATGATAGTCCTGTACTGAGTGACTAAGTATGAGTGACTGTACGGGTGAGTGAGTGGATGTGTGTGTAGACCTAAGAATCAGTGAGTGGGTATGTAGTTTTTGGTGTTGGAGTGTCTATGGTTTTGAGAATGGCAGTCTGTAATTTAGAGTGGGTGTATCAAAAGTTATATTAGGGTGTGAGAAGGTGCATGAAATTATCACATGGATGATGTCATCAGTGATGTCATTTGAGATGTCATCAGTGATGTCATCAGTGATGTCACTGACCATGTCATGAGTGATGTAATATGTGACGTCATCAGCAGTGCATTGCGAGGCGCGAGTTATAGTTAGCTGAACTAACTATAACGGGGGAATTTCTATGGTTTTGTACGAGTGAAATGTCCAACTAACTATAACTGTCCCTAAAACCTATGGTTTTTTCAGTGAATTTCAAAGGTTTTTTAAATGCTAATTTCTAACTATAACATGTCTGAAACCTATGGTTTTTTCAGTGAATTTCAAAGGTTTTTTAAATGGTAATTTCTAACTATAACGTGCCTGAAACCTATGATTTTTTAAGTGAATTTCAAAGGTTTTTTTAAATGCTAGTTTCTAACTATGCCTACAGAGGTAGGACATGTGAAGAAAGAAGAAAAACGCACAGAAAGAAGCAAAAGATGTGCAGAAAGAACCAACAGAGGAGCAGAAAGAGGCCTTGTTGCAAAATCATCCTGTGCCCACAACTTTTTCAGACGGGTACTGGTGGTAACTGACTCTGACTAACCAGAGCCAGTGCTATGCTAAAAGACACTTAGAATACAGTGAAAACACCTACATACACTAGGGAACACTATGCGTTGGGGTACTCCCGTGATTAGCATGACCTCCTCTGCAAGTCCCTAGTACATAATAGGGCAGGGGGATTAAAACTACCTCTTAAAACGCGCTACAGGGCGCGTTTGCACAGTGGTGAAGGGAGGGGGCCTGAGGTGACATGTGTGCAAACGCACCCCGTGGCGCGTTTTAAGTTGCGGGATTAAGTCCCCTTGAATTCTGAGGGTCCCTGGGGCCCAACTAGCCCCCAGGTACCTACAGTTAGGACCACAGAGCTGAGTTGCAGAGAGGCGTTCCGAGGCCACGCACCTTTTTTCACCTCTCTGCAACGCAACTCTGTTGTGCTTACTGAAGGTACCTGGTGGGCTAGTTGGCCCCAGGGTCCCTCAGGATTCAAAGGGAATTAATTCCCCAACTTAAAACGCACCACAGGGCGTGTTTGCGCACATGTCACCTGAGGCCCCGCCCCTCCCTTCACCACTGTGCAAACGCGCCCCGTGGTGTGCTTTAAGTTGGGGGCTTAGGTCACCTTGAATCCTGAGGGTCCCTGGGGCCCAACTAGCCCACTAGGTACTTCCAGTAAGCACCACAGGCCTACGTTGCAACACCTGTAACAAATTGTGCAGTTGTGTTTAGGTAGTGAAGAGGGTCGTGCTGGGGGTAGTGTTTTAGGGTTTAGGGTAGTGCAGTGGTGTTTGTGTAGTTTAGGGGGTCATGCTGGGGGTAGATTTAGGGTTTAGGGTAGTGCAGTGGTGTTTGGGTAGTGTAGGGAGTCGTGCTGGGGGAGTGTTTTAGGGTTTAGGGTAGTGCAGTGGTGTTTGGGTAGTGTAGGGGGTCGTGCTGGGGGTAGTGTTTTAGGGTTTAGGGTAGTGCAGTGGTGTTTGGGTAGTGTAGGGGGTCGTGCTGGGGGTAGTGATTTAGGGTAGTGCAGTGGTGTTTGGGTAGTGTAGGGGGTACTGCTGGGGGTAGTGTTTTAGGGTTTAGGTTAGTGCAGTGGTGTTTGGGTAGTGTAGGGGTACTGCTGTGGGTAGTGTTTTAGGGTTTAGGGTAGTGCAGTGGTGTTTGTGTAGTGTAGGGGGTAGTGTTTTAGGGTTTAGGGTAGTGCAGTGGTGTTTGTGTAGTGTAGGAGGTCGTGTTTTAGGGTTTAGGGTAGTGCAGTGGTCTTTGGGTAGTGTAGGGAGTCATGCGGGGTAGTGTTTTAGGGTTTAGGGTAGTGCATTGGTGTTTGGGTAGTGTAGGGGTCATGCGGGGGTAGTGTTTTAGGGTTTAGGGCAGTGCAGTGGTGTTTGGGTAGTGTTGGGGGTCGTGCTGGGGGAGTGTTTTAGGGTTTAGGGCAGTGCAGTGGTGTTCGGGTAGTGTAGGGGGTCGTGCTGGGGGAGTGTTTGAGGGTTTAGGGCAGTGCAGTCGTGTTCGGGTAGTGTAGGGGGTTGTGCTGGGGGTAGTATTTTAGGGTTTAGGGTAGTGCAGTGGTGTTTGGGTAGTGTAGGGGGTCGTGCTGGGGGTAGTGTTCTAGGGTTTAGGGCAGTACAGTGGTGTTTGGGCAGTGTAGGGGTAATGCTGGGGGTGGTGTTTTAGGGTTTAGGGCAGTGCAGTGGTGTTCGGGCAGTGTAGGGGGTCGTGCTGGGGGTGGTGTTTCAGGGTTTAGGGCAGTGCAGTGGTGTTCGGGCAGTGTAGGGGGTGGTGTTTCAGGGTTTAGGGCAGTGCAGTGGTGTTCGGGCAGTGTAGGGGGTCGTGCAGGGGGTGGTGTTTCAGGGTTTAGGGCAGTGGTGTTCGGGCAGTGTAGGGGGTCGTGCTGGGGGTGGTGTTTCAGGGTTTGGGGCAGTGCAGTGGTGTTTGAGCAGTAAAGGGGTCGTGCTGGGGGTGGTGTTTCAGGGTTTAGGGCAGTGCAGTGGTGTTCGGGCAGTGTAGGGGGCGGTGCAGGGGGTGGTGTTTCAGGGTTTAGGGCAGTGCAGTGGTGTTCGGGCAGTGTAGGGGGTGCTGCAGGGGGTGGTGTTTCAGGGTTTAGGGCAGTGCAGTTGTGTTCGGGCAGTGTAGGGGGTCATGCAGGGCGTGGTGTTTCAGGGTTTAGTGCAGTGGTGTTCGGGCAGTGTAGGGGTCGTGCTGGGGCTGGTGTTTCAGGGTTTAGGGCAGTACAGTGGTGTTCGGGCAGTGTAGGGGGTCAGTGCTGGGGCTGGTGTTTCAGGGTTTAGGGCAGTGCAGTGGTGTTCGGGCAGTGTAGGGGGTTGTGCTGTGGCTGGTGTTTCAGGGTTTAGGGCAGTGCAGTGGTGTTCGGGCAGTGTAGGTGGTCGTGCTGTGGCTGGTGTTTCAGGGTTTAGGGCAGTGCAGTGGTGTTCGGGCAGTGTAGGTGGTCGTGCTGTGGCTGGTGTTTCAGGGTTTAGGGCAGTGCAGTGGTGTTCGGGCAGTGTAGGGGGTCGTGCTGGGGCTGGTGTTTCAGGGTTTAGGGCAGTGCAGTGGTGTTCGGGCAGTGTAGGGGGTCGTGCTGGGGCTGGTGTTTCAGGGTTTAGGGCAGTGCAGTGGTGTTCGGGCAGTGTAGGGGGTCTTGCTGGGGCTGGTGTTTCAGAGTCTAGGGCAGTGCAGTGGTGTTCGGGCAGTGTAGGGGGTCTTGCTGGGGATGGTGTTTCAGGGTTTAGGGCAGTGCAGTGGTATTCGGGCAGTGTAGGGGGTCGTGCTGGGGGTGGTGTTTCAGGGTTTAGGGCAGTGCAGTGGTGTTTGGGCAGTGTAGGGGGTCATGCTGGGGCTAGTGTTTCAGGATTTAGGGCAGAGCAATGGTGTTCAGGCAGTGTAGGGGGTTTTGCTAGAGGTGGTGTTTTAGGGTTTAGGGCAGTGCAGTGGTGTTCGTGCAGTGTAGGGGGTGGTGTTTCAGGGTTTAGGGCAGTGGTGTTCAGGCAGTGTAGGGGGTCTTGCTGGGGTTGATGTTTCAGGGTTTAGGGCAGTGCAGTGTTGTTCGGGCAGTGTAGGGGGTCGTGCTGGGGGTGGTGTTTCAGGGTTTAGGGCAGTGCAGTGGTGTTCCGGCAGTGTAGGAGGTCGTGCAGGGGGTGGTGTTTCAGGGTTTAGGGCAGTGCAGTGGTGTTCGGGCAGTGTAGGGGGTCATGCTGGGGGTGGTGTTTCAGGGTTTAGGGCAGTGCAGTGGCGTTCGGGCAGTGTAGGGTGTCGTGCTCAGGGGTGGTGTTTCAGGGTTTAGGGCAGTGCAGTGGTGTTCGGGCAGTGTAGGGGGTCGTGCAGGGGGTGGTGTTTCAGGGTTTAGGGCAGTGCAGTGGTGTTTGGGCAGTGTAGGGGGTCGTGCAGGGGGTGGTGTTTCAGGGTTTAGGGCAGTGCAGTGGTGTTCGGCCAGTGTAGGTGGTCTTGCTGGGGGTGGTGTTTCAGGCTTTAGTGCAGTGGTGTTCGGGCAGTGTAGGGGGTCTTGCTGGGGTGGTGTTTCAGGGTTTAGGGCAGTGCAGTGGTGTTCGGGCAGTGTAGGGGGTCTTGCTGGGGCTGGTGTTTCAGGGTTTAGGGCAGTGCAGTGGTGTTCGGGCAGTGTAGGGGGTCGTGCTGGGGGTGGTGTTTCAGGGTTTAGGGCAGTGCAGTGGTGTTCGGGCAGTGTAGGGGGTCATGCTGGGGCTGGTGTTTCATGGTTTAGGGCAGTGCAGTGGTGTTCGGGCAGTGTAGGGGGTCGTGCTGGGGGTGGTGTTTCAGGGTTTAGGGCAGTGCAGTGGTGTTCGGGCAGTGTAGGGGGTCATGCTGGGGGTGGTGTTTCAGGGTTTAGGGCAGTGCAGTGGTGTACGGGCAGTGTAGGGGGTCTTGCTGGGGGTGGTGTTTCAGGGTTTAGGGCAGTGGTGTTCGGGCAGTGTAGGGGGTCTTGCTGGGGGTAGTGTTTCGGGGTTTAGGGCAGTGCAGTGGTGTTCGGGCAGTGTAGGGGGTCGTGCTGGGGCTGGTGTTTCAGGGTTTAGGGCAGTGCAGTAGTGTTTGGGCAGTGTAGGGGTCGTGCAGGGGGTGGTGTTTCAGGGTTTAGGGCAGTGCAGTGGTGTTCGGGCAGTGTAGGGGGTCGTGCTGGGGGTGGTGTTTCAGGGTTTAGGGCAGTGCAGTGGTGTTCGGGCAGTGTAGGGGTCGTGCTGGGAGTGGTGTTTCAGGGTTTAGGGCAGTGGTGGTTCGGGCAGTGTAGGGGGTCTTGCTGGGGGTGATGTTTCAGGGTTTAGGGCAGTGCAGTGGTGTTCGGGCAGTGTAGGGGGTCATGAAGGGGGTGGTGTTTCAGGGTTTAGGGCAGTGCAGTGGTGTTCGGGCAGTGTAGGGGGTCGTGCTAGGGGTATGTGTTTCAGGGTTTAGGGCAGTGCAGTGGTGTTCGGGCAGTGTAGGGGGTCGTGCTGGGGGTAGTGTTTTAGGGTTTAAGGTAGTGCAGTGGTGTTTGTGTAGTGTAGGGGGTCGTGCTGGGGGCAGTGTTTTAGGGTTTAGGGTAGTGCAGTGGTGCTTGTGTAGTGTAGGGGGTCGTGCTGGGGGTAGTGTTTTAGGGTTTAGGGTAGTGCAGTGGTGTTTGTGTAGTGTAGGGGGTCATGTTTTAGGGTAGTACAGTGGTGTTTGGGTAGTGTAGGGGGTCGTGCTGGGGGTAGTGTTTTAGGATTTAGGTTAGTGCAGTGGTGTTGGGTAGTGTTTTAGGGTTTAGGGTAGTGCAGTGGTGTTTGTGTAGTGTAGGGGGTCATGCTGGGGGTAGTGTTTTAGGGTTTAGGATAGTGCAGTGGTGCTTGTGTAGTGTAGGGGGTCGTGCTGGGGTAGTGTTTTAGGGTTTAGGGTAGTGCAGTGGTGTTTTTGTAGTGTAGGGGGTCATGTTTTAAGATGCAACGCTCCAATACCTGACCAGTCTGCACTACATAAAACTGCAAAAAAACTAAAAATAAAAAGTGTTTTGCACACTTTTGTCATTGGGCTATATGTGGGCTACATCTGGGTAATATTTGTGCTACATTTGGGCTCTTTTTTCACTGGTGGCCATCTTGGAAGACTTCTTTGTTATGAAGTTTCCTAATTTCCTCATTTACTGCAGTCTCCTCAGTAGGAAATGCTTTCAGTTTTTTACTTTGATTCCATCAAGAAGGCATTCAGATGTGTCACACATTTGCCATAAATTCAGAATGTTATTACTCTAGTTGTTCATTAGATCACTGTAGTAAAGCTACTGCTCACCAAGGAGTTAACTGGAAGTCTACTGCTGGTATTGAAAGTGATTGTTTCAGTCTGCATGTCAGAATTTTCTAATGAAATAGAAGAGGATTTGAGATCTCACTTAAAACATGCACTAAATTTTCTTTTTGCAGCACTAACCATAATTTCTATGGCAAAATGAACCCCCTCATTTTGTTCCTTTTTAAATTAAATGTTTTAAGTGTTACCAGTTTATTCCAATCAAGATGGCTTCAGGTGTGCCATACTTTTGTCATAAGTAAGGCTGTTAGCACTCTAGTTGCTCTTTAGAACACTCTGGGAAGCTGCAGTAGAACACAAAGGCATCAACTGACAGGCTGCTCCTGTTGAAATATAACAGGAATATATTTGAGATCACACTTGAAACATGTCCTAATTTTTCTTTCTACAGCACTAACCATAATTTCTATGACAAAATGAACCCCATCATTTTGTTCCTTTTTAAATTAAATGTTTTAAGTGTTACCAGTTTATTCCAATCAAGATGGCTTCAGGTGTGCCATACTTTTGTCATAAGTAAGGCTGTTAGCACTCTAGTTGTTCTTTAGAACACTCTGGGAAGCTGCAGTAGAACACAAAGGAATCAACTGACAGTCTCTGCCCTTGTTGGATGTACATGTTTTACTGAGAATGTCAGACTTCATTCTCACATGACTGAGAAAGATAATGTGAATTTACAGAAAATATGCTCTCATTTTAGCTTCTGGGGCACCTTCCAAAACTGTATGGGACAAGCATGTGAAAATAGTTTTCTCTCAAACATGATTCATGATATCCCAGCAGAAGGTTTTTCATAGGGTAAAATCACCTTAGAACACACCACAATTCCTGAAATTAGTATGGTACCATCAACAAATGAATTCTAATGTAACTAAAGTCTGTTATCACCCTTTATAGTTCTCCTTTTGGTAACCCTCAAAATCTTCGATTCACTACAATGCATTTCAATGGGGTACTATCACTTATATTGGTCCCAAGATGGCTGTCAGCAATTCCAGGATGAAGTGCTGACAGCCAATCAGATCTCACGATGACATGTGTGGTTAGGCTCCGCCCAGATATATATGTGTTTTTACTTTTGATTTTCTCAGCAACTACTGAACGGATTTACACCATTTAACAAAAGGGTTCTTTTTGAACCAAGAACTACCTCTTTGCCAAATTTGGTGTAATTCCGTTCAGCAGTTCGGGCTGTAGCCTTGCATAAAGTTTCCTATGGGAAATTGATTTTTTGACTCTTATTTTTTAATTTCTCCGCAACTACTGAACGGATTTACACCATTTAACAAAAGGGTTCTTTCTGAACCAAGAACTACCTCTTTGCCAAATTTGGTGTAATTCCGTTCAGCAGTTCGGGCTGTAGCCGTGTCTAAAGTTTCCTATGGGAAAATGAATGGGGAAAACACGTTTTGGGACCCCCTTTTTCTCGGCCCCCGCTTGACGAATCACCCTGAGACTTTCAGGGTAGGAGCGGACCGGAGCGGGCCATAAAGTTTGAAAATTTCGCGAAGATTCGTCAACCGACGCAAGAGTTATTTCAAATAGAATGTCGCGGATTTCCTATGGAAAATAGGTCCTAACTATAACTATCTACTGGCGACCGCCAGTAGATAATATATATATATATATATATACATATATATACATATATATATATATTAATCATTAATATGTAGAGGAACGTGTGCTTACAAAATGTTTATGAAATAGTATAATTTTTTTTTTTGTATTAGGCAATTATTCTTACATGTGCCTTTTTAGTTAGGTCTAAAAGCCTTTTTCTTTCGACTTGCTTATGGCTTGATACACATTATTAGAATATTTTGCCTAGCACTAACAACTTGCTTAAGAACGTGCTGACTTCAAACTCATGTTTCATTCAGTTCCTCACCCTATGTTAGGTCATTTACCTTAATATGAGACTTGCTTTGATTGCTATAATAAATAATGATTTAGACATTTTATGTATGCTTCATCACAATATTTTTGCTAGTTTGCCTTCGCATCTCTGACAAGCCTTTGTCTTTACACTGAAACTCACAGCGCATCTTTTAACTTAGGTAAGAGGTTTCTCATGAGAACTTTCCTCCATGTAACAAAGTCCTGAAACAAAGTTTAACACTATGGTGATGTGAATGTTTACTGTGGAAATCGGGAAAAGAGACATTGGAAGTTGATGACACCATCGGATGAGTGGTTTCCATTGACTAAAGAAGCTAATACCCAATAGAGTTTCGATACATTATTGCGTGATTTTATAATAATGAGTGTTCCTAGTAAGAGTTGGGAGAGTTAGAGGAGTTCCTGATTCGAAACCGAGAGACCCAGATCTATCTCCCCTGCCTTGCGGCTCTTCTCCTGGAGAGTTGATCTTTTGCTTTGTTACCAACAGTTACTACTAAAGGTGACTTATTTTCTTTTATCCAAGGACCTTTTCCTGATCAATGCTACTGCAGAGATCATTTCATCATTGACGGTTGCTAATGCAGCTTTAGGAAACTTGACTGAGTTTCCAGAACAACTCTTTATCAGAAATTCTTCTTTTATTCTCACTCCTTCTCTTTTCCTAAAAGAACTCTTCATGGGTTCTACTTAGACTAGCTTAGGTCCCCTAGCTAGTTTAGTGACGTTTCCCTTTAAGGAACACTCTGTATTGAGTTATGTTGTCACTAATAAATCTTTTACTGATATTTCTGTAAACTGACTAATTTGAATATGACAAAACAATATTAATCCTTTAAGATAAATAAAGGTGTTGAAATCTTCACCAACCTCTCCTCATTGACTGAACATTTAAAATTGTAACTGTTGATGATATATACATAGATTATGTTTTTGTTCTAGCTCCATTTAAAAAATCGTGGCAAAGGTCCATTGACCTTTCAAGAGCCATCAGGATTTCCCAAGGTGTTTAATCTTAAAACCATACTTGGCTAATCCTCAGGCTCCCGCAATTTTTAGGTCTGGCTTGATAGCACAGCTAGTGCTATCAAAGAAATGTTTTCACAGAGGGGGAATGTGGCTCGATCCAGATGTTGGTTTCTCTGAATACAGCTTTTGATTTCTCAAAAATGTGTGCTTCCCCAGAAAGAGTGCTTATCATCCAATCGTTTGTGAAATTTGTTTATTCAGCTACGTGAGCCAGGCTTTTTATCAAGCAAAGCTATTGTTTGACCTTTTGGTTACACACGGGCCACTATGATGGCTAGAGCTTGCATTTTCAAATCGCCCAAATGCCACTGCAATGCTATCAAACAACTTCTCCTAGACAGTTAGATAAATATGGTGTTTGTTCTTCTTTGGTTGCCATCTGTGAAAGCTTACACCCAATACAGCACAGTTTTGATATGGTGGCAAGCCAAGGCAATAAATTAGATGGGTTTATTATGAGATATTAGGATAAAGTCAGTGGGCCTGACATAGTTATTGTCAAAAGGAGATGTTGAAGTCAATAAGCCTTTAAGGGAAGACTGCTATTACTGTTGGATCCTTTAGAGAGGGTTTGTAGATTCTTTTATTAACTGTAATTTTGTATATATTTGTAATTTTATAACTACTTGCTAGCATATGCACACTTCAGTAAGCTTGTGTTGGTTATGATACAGGACAATAGCAAAGGATATAGACTTTATTGGGTCATTGAGAAAAGTTATGTCGGATTTCATAGGTTTGATCTGTTTATTATGAAAGGCCAGTAGGCCGGGACGAAACTGCGGTGAAAAGCATGGGTTAGAGGCAATAGGATTTTAACAATGGATTGTTATTACCCCGTGTACAAAAGCTGAAGGCAGATATTTTATTAAATGGAATCTCACGGATTATCACAGAAGGCAAGGGTTTTGGTGACCTACTCAAACAGGCCATGAGGGATAGAAGAGTTGCAATGTGATATTCCTTATCTGGCATTTTTAGGAGGGATTTCATATAGTCTTTGACAGCTGTAATTTCATGCATATTGGTAATTTTGCTACAATGTACCCAATGATTTCCCCATAGGCAAAATTATAATCAATACAGTAGGTTGGAGTTGGTTATGATGACAAGCTAAGTGATAAAGGCTATAGGCCTCAGTGGTTCATTGGGAAAGTTATGCCTTTGTTCTGATCAGTTTTTATAAAAGTTACAACAAAGGCTGCATTTACTCATTATGAAACACGTTAAAATCAATAAGCCTTTAAGGGTGGATTATTATTTTACCATGTTCAGCCTACAAACCTATTTTGTTACATGAAATCTCACAGATTGCATTTGTACAGAAGTATTTTAGTGTTGATTACACCTTAGGACAAACCCTAAGCGGTAGAAAATTTGTTCTGTAAAATTTCTTGCTAGAATCTCTTTGAAAGGTCCGATAGGCTTGTCTGCTGTGATCTTGTAATAAAATACATTAAAAAAAATACATATGAATAGTGTGTGCATATAATAGATAAAAAAGGAAATAAATCAGATCACAAAAATGTTGTCACTTTAGTTTTCCATTTTTCTTTCCATCTGATCTTTTTCATTATTTATTTTGAAAGCTTACTACAGCTTTGCAGACCGCGCTAGCAGACTGCTTGTTTGCTGTTCATTTCAGTGCGCCACACATGCCTATGATGTTTCGGCAGCTTTCTTTTTCCACTTTTATTCTTTTGTTCTTGCATATACTTTAGAGTTTGTGTCTGAGTTTATTGTGGTTGTGCAAGTGGATCAATGCAGGACGAGTCAGTGGGTTGATGAATGGACACGAGTGGTAAGATGCATGACAAAGTGCATAATTGAGGACTTATTGAATTTCTAAATCCATCATTGGCTGAGGAAGCACTTTCATATAAAAGCCAGACCTATCAGCATTGCCAATACTGTTTAGGCTATCCTTTTCATGCTTGGGAAAAGCGGACATGGATAGCAGTCCAATATTTGGCTTTTTGTGATACAGTTTTACAGGAGAAAATAAGCAAGATGTGTTGTCTCTATCAACTTCAATCCATTGTGCTTGTATTTGCTACTGGCACATACCTGGTCTCGTAATAAGGATAATGATCATGACTTGCCAGAACTTTGCATAAATTGCACAATATCAGACCACCCACTCATAGGGCTGGTAAAAAAGCTTGGTTTTCTCCTGACAGGATCATACAAATATTTAGATATGTTAATAAATTAAACTGCTATAACCTCACTCCAAAGCCTCAAAATGACTGAAGATGTAACAAATGATACTTAGAGAGAACAATCCCTTTGTCCAGAATAATTAATTTGTATAAAAGGCATTATGAGATTAGAATCCTGGTAGTCCGTATACACGGCTGACAGTCTAACCCAATAGAATTTAATGTATATCATATATATCTTCAAAATACTCATTAGCTCTGGAAATGAGCTCTAATTAGACTGTGTGTACATTTGATCTAGATGGAAAAACAGAAGAAAATGGTATGTTGTCCCCAGGCCCTCATCTCCCCCAGGGAGCTACATTAGACACCTTGGATCTATCAAAAATATCACTTCAGGTTCCCATGATCATCCTGTCATTTTAAATATACATAATCCAGTAATACACGAATATTATAAATGCTTGAGCTTGATTTTATAAAGAATGTGCTACAACTTACTCTTGTAGTACTCCCCAATTCCAGAAGTAAACCTATGGCGTTTCATTTCCGGTAGTTAAATAGCTCTCCTTTTAAAGATTTGCAAAAAATACAAAATACATTAGTTCTGCAAAATAAATGTATGATTTTCTCTTCATGTGTATACTAGAATAGCACTGAAGACTACTTGTCACATTGTGTCAAAGAAAATCAGATTTTCTTCTACACTATACAGAAAAATAAACACATCAATGTGGCTTATCAGAAAGGGAATTTCATTAATGCCTCTATATTTTTGCAATGCCGCTGTTCAACTGAATGCATGCACAGAACTCTTAATAGTAAAGGTCTAATTCACTGGAATATATGCATTTGATTTTTATTAGAACTCACCAGAACTGCTATTCAACATTAGGGCTCTTTCCAAAAACGCCTCAACATCGGCAACACTGACACTTACGGATATAGAAAAATATTCTATAAACACAGAACTGGGGATTCTGCAAAGGAGTTATTGCTACATTTTCAACATATACAAACATAATATAATATAAACAACTTTATTTCAGTCAACAGTAAAATAACGTTCTATTTACAAAACAAATATAAAAATATAAAAACTCTCAAGATCCTTAAAACATTGTCCAGAACAAAGCGCCCTTGAAGTACCTTGATGCCTACTTTTTTAAACAAATTTATGCTGATACTCTACAGTGTATTTTCATACTTTAAGCATGCTCAGTAATAAGTATCTATGGCGATGAGTGCACAAAAACATTTAGAAAGGTGCAAAAACTTGGGTCAGATCCAGTGCAAACAAAAATGACTGCCTGTTTCATGAACACATGACAACAATATGGACTAAATATGTATTTAAGGATAGCGCAACATTATTTACACTTTTATAAACAAGAAGAAAATTAGATATTTTATGTGATTACATCACAACAAACTATGCAAAATAAAGCCATTTTGCATCTTAGGTAGTAGACTCAAATACGATAATAGAAAGGCAAGTGAAGTAAAAGTTTGGTTATGCCAACTAGGACTATCACAGTGCATAAGTGCAGGCACATTAATGGGTGGAATCCAGAACATCCCTAGTCACAGGTGAAAGTTATGCATGTGTGTCACTATTACATTCCAAATACCTGATTTCCTAGCAAATTTTTCAGACTATTTCAATTGCTTTGTTAAGAAACAAATGCTGTCACTCTGAAAGCCTGGTGAACAACTTGTGGTAAAGTTTGCTTATCAGGCCATGTTTCTATATTAGCAGGTTTTGGAAGCGCTCTTAAGTACTTACAATCTCCTTATTTTTAAATACACTTTCCATTAGCAACAGGGACATGTTCAAAAATGGTTCTACTTTGAAGATTTCTGGGTCTACACAATTACATTTCTAAAGGTATCAAAAGAGAGATATTTTATTGTATGTAAATAGAACACTGGGCAGCTTAACCTTCGGACTACCTGTTTTTGAACTCATCACTGTAATGCTCTTATTTTCTGTCAAAGAATGTTGGCTTCAGTGATTGACATCAGGTTGGCGATCGTCATGTATTACCTTCTATCACAGCTTTGTCTGAGTACAAAAAGCCACTTCATATGTAGAATTTATTCTCTTGGCCATATCACACTAGGGGTTGTTTTATTGGCAGGTCAGCTCTTAGCTGAAGTAGCTCAATTTAAGTGGTCAACAGCTACTGACCATTTTAATTGGACAACTGGAACACTATATTTTGGATTTTACTTTATTAACATGAGAAATTCTATAACTATATCTATAACTAAGTCACACATCTGAGTGTTGTTTCCTCAGTTTAAAGTGTTATGTATGTTTAAAATTTGCTTCGGTTTTTAATTATTCATTTAATAACAGCACAATAAATTCTACTTTCCTGAAGAGGGAGGTTTTGCTAAAGTCTTCATGCTCAAATGGTTTCCGGTTTAGCAACATATACTAACAAAACCATGCGGAGTCGTGTACGTTTATAGTCTACTGCAATAAAATTGCTGTTGTATACATACATTCTGGATTCCACCCGACCATAAATAAGGAGGCTCTTAAACAGCACCCCAACTCCGAAATGCAAACGTTGCATTAAACACATTTATTTTGAAAACAATGAGTACCTTGGGGCAAATTACCTGAGCACAGACATGGCTGATATACTGAATATGGCCCAGTGATCAAAAAAAAAAAGTTTTATTTTTTTCAAAATAAAATACCATTAATGAAGGACCTAGTGAGTAATAACCGGTCTAAAGAAACTCAGAGTGCTTCCCCAAGGATTGAAAGGCCACTAAGCTGAATATTGTGCTCAATATTTCAAGATACATGTTCTTTACAACTGTACTCACACCCTATTAACATTTACAAGCACCTTACAAAATACAGAACGATTGACCTGACACATGCAGTATCACGGTGGTGGCAATTTAACAGTCTTCTCAGCTGTGCACATTTTTGCTGCAAATGGGTTTTTCAAACCCAATCTCAGTCATTGCAGATTATTGTTCAAATGTGTTTTTGCCAGGATGGAAGGCGGCCATCACCTTACTTCACTTGAGAAAGAGTTGAAGCAATGGTAGCTAAAGTGGTGTTAGAACTCATTGCTTTTGAGAAATGATTTCTTTCTAGAACTGGAGTCTGACAGCAGAGTTGGAATATTCTCCCAGATGTTTGGGCTCTGAAGGCAAAAGGAAAGAAAATGCTAATCAAAGTCATGACCCATCTGGAAGCTTGATATAATCTTTGCCTCTGTAGGTTCATAGCCACTTGCCCTCAATCATCTGCTCGCACCAGCAGGGGTTGTGTGGATGAAGTGCTACTGCCCACCGAGTTCATTCTCACAGGATGGTCTGGCGTTCCTTCATTAGCAAACACAGCTGTTGAATTGGAAAAAATCTGTTGAATAATCAAAAAATAAGCATAAGTTTACTACTTTATTTTTGTTCCATATGATTTCATGGTCTTTTTCTCTCTTGCTAGAAACAAACAGTCTGATTAAATTGATGTAAACATTATGGTATTTCAGCATTAAATATATGTATTTTGTTCTGATCTAATCTTAAGACTATGTTCTCTGCTGTATGATGAGAATGCGGAGCATTGTGTCAGATTGCAGAAGCACCATAAGTGGATATGTTAGATGGTTGGATGGCATTGTCTCATTAAATGAGCTAGAGATCATGATTTTATACTGGGATTTATCAAAACTACCAAACATTTTCAATGTGCAGGATACATATTACTCTCCTTCTTGACACACAATGTAATTGAATTTATAGTACATAGTACTATGGTGTAATGTCAGCCAAGAGTAATCAGCTTAGCAGAAATATTAACATTTAACTTAAAAATGTTGTCAAATGGAAGAGGGTGGAAGGTGTTTATTGTTATGTTCCAAGAAATATTTGGATGGGGAATTCAGGTAGAAAACTGAAATAAGAATCAGTACTAAAGCATGCTTGATTTTTTAAGTCACAGTGCAAATACATAATGAGTGGTTGCTTTGAGACACTGTATGGAAGGGTTAAACATTACAAGACTCGGATACAATCTTTCAGGTATTTGTTAAGGTATCACTTCACATGGAGGCTTCAAACACTGTGCAGAGTGGCTATTGCAGTAGAACGGGTAATACCTCTCAACTCTACCTATATATTTATTGCAATGACCCCTACTCTACACAATCTCTACTTCTCCTCCAGCAAACCTCCTAGTAGAAGAGATCAATTTATTTAAAAAAGCATGGACATAAATGGA
Organism: Calotriton arnoldi; assembly: GCA_963921515.1. Taxonomy (NCBI): domain Eukaryota; kingdom Metazoa; phylum Chordata; class Amphibia; order Caudata; family Salamandridae; genus Calotriton; species Calotriton arnoldi. The sequence continues at coordinate 23,565 of CAWUFW010019831.1, forward strand.
TAAATAATGTAAGTAGATTACTGAAAAATAAGGTCAAAATGAAGCCAACTGAGGGTGTGTTTCAAAAGAAAGAAGGAGTGTAAGCAAATAAATCTATTATTTTGCTTTGTTGTTTTCAGTTTCTTTCACCAGGTTTGACTGGTCTTCTTGTTCTTTCTCTCAGTAACTCATTTTCCATATCCACCTGACTATAATGTAAATTCCATCTTTTTTCATTAAAGAAATTGTTTTGTTAACACAACTGTCATATAGTAAAATGTTAGAACTCCACCTCAATGATTATTGTGCTGTTGTTTTTTACTGCTTACACATGGCTCCGGTGAGAGTGTGATTCATGACCATAAATGCTTGCATCATATATATAGTTTGTGGTATGTAGAAGAAATATTCCTTAAAAGTATTTAAGACATTAAAATCATATGTTCTAGCTGAAATGGGAATTTGCTTCAGGCCACAGTACTCTGGCCAGGTCACAACAGTCTTTACTGCTTGCACGGCAAAGCTCCAGATGACTCCAGCTTCATCCAGGTTCGCAAGATATGTGAGAAACAACTTTATTTTTAGAACTAGGAGCAATAGCAATAACAAAAAGCTATGAAGCATAAAGCTTTCAGGCAAGAGCAATTCAGACCGTTCACTGATCTTCAACTTTTTACTTTCAAAATTTTGATGCTCTCATTTTCTCTTCACGCATTCACCAAAGTGAATCAATACAAGGTGGCCTTGTTGGCGGACCATGAAAAGGGAGTCCAGAGGACTTCTGTGGTGTGGTCCAGTTAGGAGTGTCTCAGGAGTGGTTAATACAAACTCTTCTTTTGTGCAACTCCAAACCCAAACTCAAAGTGGTGGAAAGCCAGGGTAGCCCAAGAGTGCATGTTAAGAGTGGTCTGCAACAGAAAATGTAAAGGGGCTGTGGCCACTGAATTCAAAATGGCCCCATCCTTGGCAGTGGGGAAATTGTTGTTGGCATCCTCGTGAATGGGGGTGGAACCAAAGGGATTCCTCTCTTGCCCCACAGGTGCCCTTGGCCTTTCGAAGCTGCCTTGTGGAAGGTGTCAGGGTCTTGGGGAACTAGGCACCTCATCTGCTCTCCATGTGTTGGAAGGAAGAGGAGCAGGGAGAGAAGGAAACCTACTGCTTCTCTGCCTACCATCAAAAGATAGAATGTCAGACACCAAGGAAATTAGGTGGGCCGTGTGGCTCTGAGGAGCCCGCTGTGTGGTCCCCATGCACTGCATAAATAAGGGTATGTGCACGGTTGCCCCACAGAAGGGCAGGAGCACCTGCTTTATGATTAAAGAGGCCATGATCGCAACAAAAAGGAGAGCAAACTGCCAAGGGCCGATGCAGAAAGAGATGTGGGACCAGTGGCAGCCGCCACATACAAAAGGAGGAGGGGCGAGGGGAGGATGCATGGGGGGAGGGAGCGCGGGGAACAGGGAGCACGGGGGACAAAGCTCAGGAGACAGAAAGCACGGGAGGGGGGCACGGTGGACGAGGGAGTGTTTACAATAATAATAAAAAATAAAAAATGTTACGCTTACCTGCTGCCGGCCACCTCCTGCGTCGCGCCTCGATGCTGGGACTTCCTTGTCCCAGCAGACACACTGTGACTACATCACAGACTCCCTGTCCAATTCCCACACTTCAGAGCAGTGCAGAGATTGGCCTGAACGGGCTGGAATGAAACTCCGCTCAGGTCAGGGAGTCTGTGGGGTTTCTCTAACCCGGCTGTTCAATACAGCCGAGTTAGAGAAACCCAAGTGCGCATGTGTGTTTTGGTCGGCCTGAGACGGCCGGCCAAACAAACATGAGCACTTAGGGAGTGCACCTAGCACTCCTCCTTCCCCTCCCACGCCTCAGCCCCGCCCCACTACTCCCTGTACACGCTGGCCGAGCTAGCGGCTTAAAAAATAAAATAATATTGAAATTTTGTTTTCTTTTTTTGCTGCTGGCTCTGAGCCAGTGGGGCAACGCTCCTCCGCCATTGCGTAGGGGCCGCCTCTGTGTGGGACCCATAAGCCCCTGCAAGGGCAGAAATTTGCATATTTTATGAAGGTACTCACAAAAGAATGCCTGCTCTGTCTAGCTATGAGCACTCATAAGTCCAACTTGTGTAGGGAGGAATCTTATATCATAGGTTTCCCATGAAGGAGACCAGGTACCTGGGGGCAGACGGGCACCACTTTTAATCCACTCAAAAGGGCCTAGCTTTATTAAAGCTCCTGGGTGTGGGAGAACCCCATGTGCTGTGGGGCAATGACAAGTTCCTATGCACCTGGTGTAAAAGAAAGATGTTTATATTTATCTATAAAAACCTCTGCTAAAACCAATAGGTTTGGCATATTTATGGCGAAAAGTAAATGCTATTTGTTGTGATAAAGCCAACATGCTTCTGGTTAATCATGCTCCATATGTGGGCAAAAGCTGTAGGCCCATTGTTTGAACTGTAAATACACCTTTAACAAAGCTGGTAGGCATTCCTCATTGTTAGTGAGTATCCTTTCAAGTCTGGAATAGGCATATACTGATGGGTTGCAATTTTAAGCGGTAGGACATATCGGTGTGCAAGTTGTCGTTAGGTACCTTGTGATAATGGTAACCTCTGACTTTTCTTCGAGGTACATGATCTGCATTTTGCTTATGACTCGAGGGCCCTTCTAACAGGAGTTGTAGACTGCAATTCCACGAGCAATTATCTAAATGTTTCTCATTTTGTGACTAGTATTTTGTTGCCTTTGTGCTAAAGTACTTTTCCTTTTTAAAGAGGAAGTCCTGTCTTGACAATGATCTATTCAAATGTGTTCTGAATGTTGCCGAGTTCTGAGTTTCCAGCCCACAATACTTCATCAGGCCAGCCTTGGACGGCTATGCCTCACTACCCTGAGTCAAGCAGTAAAACGTGTTCTTGGTCCTCAGTCTGAAGGGCCGCAGTACAGAGACTCCAATACACCAGAGATGAAAAACCTCAGTTCTCACAATTGGGGTCTTCAGACTGTTTTGAGGACTCCCAAACTACATTTGCCTCCCCCACTCTATGATGAACCAATATCTTGATTTTATTGCGAAGTGTTTGGGATGTTATTCTATGAAAACCAGACAAAACATTTTTTTAACTAATTAGATAAAGGCATTTTAGGAACAGACACTGCAAGTGGAGAGGTGTACTTAGTCACATATATCTTACTTACAGTGCTGTTGGAAAGTTGTTGCTCAACCAGCTGAACAATCTGTTGGAAGGTTGGTCTCTTTACAGGATTGGCATCCCAGCAGCTTTTCATAATCTCATACCTGTATACAAAAGGAGAAACACACTTAATTTCCTATGCAAAGCTTCATAAATATTAATATATTCTTTAACTATTCAATGTTCTATCAAGGTTTATGAGGTTTAATTTCACGAGCTATGTTAAAAAAGAGGGTTGTCTAAATTACTCATGGCTCCAAATATATATGATACAGAGGCAGAAATAGCACCTCTTACTTATTGTTAGATCTGACTTTTCAATTAAAATGCATGTTTTGTTTCACACATAACTTTGTTGCTGCTTGGTGAATCTGCTTGAAAGTTTAAAGGTAAAAAAAAAAAGTTAATCAGATTTGGGCTCGGCCTGTCAAGTTTCATGCAGATCCATAAAACAGGGGCAAAAAGATGGTGAAATAAAAACAAGCGACTTTTACCATTTTAATACCCCCTCGCCCCCCACACCAAAAAAGAGCTACTGGCGTAGCTACAGAAAAAACATTTGAACTAAATTACACTGAAATTGGCAAGAAAGTAGAACGGACTCAAGGAAATGTCTTTGCTTGGTTTCATGTAAATCTGTACAGTGTTTTTCAAGAAATTAACACTACAGAAGAGTTTTTGGGCCTCAGATTGAGCCAACCAGTCAATCAAGATAGTGATATCTGGGTCATTAACCAATGGATGGTCTATGAACACGGGTTTGCAGACCATAATTGTATTTACATTTTTTTTCAAGTAAGAAGCCTGATTGGGCAAGGGACCTTTTTCTACCTTTGACCATTTTGGGGCAGTGAATCCAAAGTTGGAATTGCAAATTCAAAGCCCCCACATAGGCCGGCAGCAACTCAGATAAACATTTTACCACTGCCAATTTAGGATATGGGGACTAAGGGGCTCATTACGATGGCGGAACGATCGCCGGGCCAGCAGTGGCGATCGTTCCGCCATCAAATTGAGAATTACCCACCGCCATATTAGGATGGCGGTGGGCATTGCGGCGGACGCAAAGTCTGTCCGCCGCTTTTCCGCCTGTGGCAATCGCTCCGATTGTCTGGCGGGCGGAGCAGGGCCACTAATATGGTGGCGGTGCCTATCAGGCACCGTCCGCCATATTAGGATGTGGGTTTTAGGAGGCCTTTCCATGGCGGCAATGCCGCCATGGAAAGGTTGGCGGGGATTGGGTTTGGGGGCCTGGTGCGGGGGGGAAGGTGTCGCTGCACTGGGGGGTACCCATGGTACCCCCCTGCATTTCCATGCACCAAGTGGCAGGTCCGCCCGCCGTCGTAATCATCCCCTTAGTCCCCACGTCTAGAAAAAAAACCCAGAAGAAGCCATAAGGGCGCACAGGTGCATTCTGACCTGTGCTCAAGATCAGTGAACACCAAGGAATCCTCTGTGATGTTAAAAAGGTTTAATTGATGTTTTTGTAGCAGGGTGTGCAGAATGAAAAGGCTGACCATCCCTATAATGATCATGGAGGTCCGTGATTTGTGGCAATGGCATCCTGGACTCTTTAGGGCATCCCACATAGGTTTCCTGACCTATTGATGGGAGCGCGGACCTATTGATGGGAGCAGGAACCCCCCATGGGATGCTAAACAAGGGTTCAGTACTTTTCAGGGTCTACAGACCCCAAAACAGGATCTGTAGATTCTTAAAAAAATGAACAAAAAATTAAAAAAAAACTTAAAGGTCTAAGCCACAGACCAGGCCCAAAAGGCAACCTTATTAACACGGTTTTTGAGATTTAATTTGGAACTATAACTGAACATTAACTTTAAAAAAAAAAAAAATTCTGATTTGTTGCATTTAGGTGTTAGAACCAATGCGAACCATAACTTCACTTTAATATTTATTTAATTGAATTTATCGAATTGAAGATATATATTGCCACTGTGTAGTTATGGCTAGATTAGAGTTTCCTCATGGGTGACAAGCAGTGCTCTACAAATTTACCTTACATAGCACAAGTTTTTCTTTTTGTTTTGCGAATAACTTTGGTGTGGTTTGATAAATCTTCACAAAAAAACTTTTCAATAAAAATAAAAATCATCCGCCTCAGTGCCTTCCTGGAAAGATTCAGGATAATCTGTTAAGCAGAGGCTGAGAAAATAGGGGGGTCCCCAACCATTGTTTTCCCTCAAAATTTGGGAAGCTATACAGAAAAACGGCTGAACAGAACTACACCAAATTTGGCAAAAAGTGGGAACTTCACTCCAAAAGTGTGCTTTTGTTCTTTGGTGTAAATCTATTCAGTTGTTTGAGAAATTTGTGCTTAAAGAGGCGCTCCTAAAAGGGTTAAACAGGTTAGGTATATCTGGACTGTGGGTGTCCATCTATGCTCTGATTGGCCAACTTGACGAGGATTAGCCAACATGTTGTGGCAGGCATTACAGTACTCGGGGTCCTGGTCCAAATTTCAATGCATGTAGTGTAGGCCTCTTTAAGATGGTGACAAAAAGAATGATAACAGATTTTAGTCACAATATAAAGCATTTGTTGGTGGGACCATACTAATTTTAGGAATTGGTGTGTGTGCTAAGTAATTTTGCCCTGTGACAAATGCTGGAAATTGATGAACCATGTTTGAGAGAAAACATTTTTCTATCCTGATATTCTCATTGAGGTTATGGAAAGAGCTCCAGAAGCTAAAATGAGAGCACAGTTATATAGGTTCACACTATCTTTGTCAGCCACGTGAGAATAAAGTCTGATATTCTGAGAATAACATGTACTTCCATCAGCAGCAGCAGTCTGTCAGCTGATTCCCCAGTGCTCTACTGCAGCTCCCAATAGTTTTCAAGTGAACAACTAGAGGACGGAACCAAAGCTCTTTCTATGGAAACTCTGACCCAACTATAAAATACACAGTTGCTGTGTGTTCATGTATATCTTTCTTTGGAATCTGGGCTTTTCTACATCTATAATGCTGTATTGACTTTGGAACTTTTTGAAAACAGGTAATGCATTCTTGTCAGGAGATCAGCTGATAATCTAATAATTGCCTTTAAGCACAATGGCCCCTATAAAATATAGATGGAGAAACTGAAACCAATCAAAAGCCCTTATGTAATCTTTCTCTTTTTGGTCATTAATTCCGGGTAAAAAACTGTAATCCTCGTCGTACCGAGCTGCATGCTGTTGCAGAATTGTGTTGCCATTACCATATTGATCAGAATGTTCACATTTACATCAATTTTGCGCTGCAGAAAAATAACGTTTGTGATTACTAGCCAGGAAAGCTCTTTCACGTGCTTTCCTGGCTCCTTCACGTGTTAACTTATCAGGAACAAATATCTAAAAGTATGTTGATCTTGAATGCTGTGCGCGTGACCTCACTGATCTTGAAATTGGTGGACTGACACTTGTTATAGACGTTCACCCTTGTCAAGGCTGTACCGGGCATAGGGCGTTTTCTCGGGAGGCTGGAAGGGGGGCGGCTTTGTAGCAGTGCATCACTTTTAAAAGCAGCTGCTGCAGCGTTCCTTGCTTATTCAGCAGTTTTAAGGGAACAATAAAAGTGTTAAGATAACTCTGGTGATTAATGCACCTGGAGAGAGATCGGAGTTTTGTCTGGTGGTAGTTTTGACTCATCTAAGATAGCACAGAGGGCTAATATACCTGCTGCAAAGAACGTGTAGCATGCAGATTACAGAGCAGCATTTTATGCGCATAGCTCAGGGAGTTACTGATTTAGTCACAGAGATTGTTTTGTGAACTGCCAGCAAAGAGCTGCATGCAAACTGCATGGTACAGATTAGAAATGTTATGATTTTGTCCCAGTCTTTCCTTACCCTAATGTTGCTAAAATGGGTTTGTTTGGGTAGAAATAATTTCTTATTAGTAAAGCCAACCCTAACCATCTGTGTTACATTTTGAATCCTAAGTTTGTGCTTCTCCATACCAAGAACTCTTAAAAATACCTAACAGTATGGACGACATGGGAATCATTCACCTTGTAGTCACCTTTGTCTTATGTGACATTTTCCATAGACTGATTAGTAGTTTAATGAGAGCGGCAGAAAATCCGCCAAAGGAAGACACACAAAGTAGGATCAAGCTGGCTAAAGAGCAAGCACCAGAGGAATCCCACGGAGCCAGCATCTCTATCCGCGACATTACAAATGACAACCAGTACTCACATAGGTCTAAACTTCACGACGTCATCGCATCAAAAGAGACAGACATTACTCTATTTGTTCCAAATATAAATCCAGAGGAAGAGTGGATACCCTAAATAGGGGAAACATATTGAGACTCCTCCACTCTATCAAAGGCCTGGATAATATTAGCTCAACAGACTTGCTCGGAGTCGAATTTCAAACAACACCGAATCAACAGTGCCAAGAAATAACAAAGACAACATGGAAATCAGACGAGATAGTTGACCTAATTTTGGAAGAAACTAATACATTTTCCCAGTGGGGAATAAGGCTAGAACCAGGAAAAAGAATAGCCTATCCCACTCCCCTCTTAGAAGAATGCAACAAAGAACCATCGCATATTGTCACATCAATTCTGAAAGGAGCATGCAGCCATTCCCCAGGACCCCACTGGAGTCTCTTAAATACCGAAAACCTAACAACACATTCATCTGCACCTAGCTGGGCAAAAATACAGCGTACAATAACAATGGCGGGTATACAGTGACAAGGGGTACTCGATCCACCCCCTACACCTGTCTATCCAAGAAAAACTAGAATGTGCATCTGGAACATTAACGGTTTGGCGAATAAGATGGAGGATCCGGACACACTAAACTACATAAATTCATTTGACCTGGTATTATTACAAGAAACCTGGGAAGAGCACGAGATAGCGATACAAGGATACACGTCACAAATCATCCCAGCTATCAAAGGGTCAACCTTTGGCCATCGTTCAGGTGGCCTGATGACATTTGCTTCAATACTCACTGTAGGAACAACAGTAGAGATTAAGGCTAAAATTGCAGCTCCAAGCGCCATTCAGGCAATAGCCATAACAACTAAAATCAATAAGGTAGACCGGCCACTTATTATAATCAACACATACATACACCCGAAGCATAGGCAGAAAGCGGCTAAAGAATTGGTCAACGAATTAGTAAGAATAATAGAAGAGTGGGATGCTGAGAACATAATCTTAGCAGGCGATTTCAATCTCTTTCTCTTCGGATCAGCCTCAGAAGATGAGTTAGCTCAGGAATTAAACATAGCGTGGGGAATACCAAACCAAGCCCCAACACTTCCAATTAGACAAACAAGATGTTCAATCGAATTACTTAAAGATCTGGAACAACTAAACCTGAGGGTGTTGAACGGCAGATTCAAAGAGGATAACCCACCAGCACCAACTTACCACTCAGCATCTACTTACTCTTATTTAGATTTCACCCTGGCAACTCTCCCCCTGTTTGATATCATAGACTCATTTACAATGGGCGAAAATGGACAAAGTGACCATCTACCGCAAGAAGTGACGCTAAACACAATCAGAGGGAACCACTTGGAAGTAATGAGAAGTGCCGGCACCGAATATACCTCGGATTTTAGACGAATAAGGTGCAAGCCCGATAAAATTGAAGAGCTATCCATTAATGCTAACATACTAATCCATCGCGAAAACAATCTGATAGCAAACCCAATAGAAGCTTGGGAAGTTTTCACAAAGGACCTTGGGATAAGGTTTGCCACGAAGGCGAGGACCCTCATGGGGAGACAACGGGGCCCTTTTCCAGGGAAGGCAACCTCTCCCGAGATAAAAAGCCTCTAACGGAATATAAATCAAGCCTTAAGACAGCTTCGCAAATGACCACAATGCCTAGCCCTGCAAAGCGAGTTACGGCAACTGAAGGCAAAATTAAAAAAGACGATTTGGGAAAAGAAAAGACAAGCGAATGAAGACCTTTGGGCAAAGATCTTGCATGACTCGAAACTCAAAAATATCGCCCGGTTCTGGCGGACAATCAATAGCCTACAACGACCGGCGCATCAAGGAATAAATTCACCCATTACAGAATCCGACTGGGCACACCATCTGTATAACCACTTTAATGACAATTATCAAGAGGGGAATTCTGCTGAGGAAAACCTGAGGACTACCGAGAGGAACAGGAGAGATTACAAATCGGACAGCATTAGACAAAGGAATGGCGAGGGCACCAAGCACGACAAGAGCCTGAGCAAACAAAAGGACCTCGGGGTGGAATGCACAACGGTCTTTAAACCAACATCAAATAGCAAAGAATTTAGTAATGAAATAACAGCAGCTCGGATCAAGTTACAAATTTCTAAAGGAAAGCTGGAAGGAGCCCCAGGTCCAAATGGAATACCGCCAATATTGTATAAGTATGATGCAGAATTTTGGAGTAAAATATTGGTACCAGCATTTAGGAAACAGGAATAATCCCGGCCTCTTGGAAAGGATCGATAATCAGCCCAATTTACAAGCAGGGCGATAGGAGTATCCCCAATAATTACCGTCTCGTCGCCCTACTGGATATAGAAGCGAAGTATTATGCGGAGCTAGTCCTAGAGGAATTATCATCCTGGGCATCGTCCAAATGCATTATCCCCGCAAATCAAACAGGGTTCTGCAGAGGGCAGGGCACCACGACTAACATCATGGCACTAACCTTGCTGATAGACGCGGCCAAAGCTGCAAAGATCTTGCTATTTTTATGTTTCATAGATTATAGCACAGCATTTGACCACGTAGATCACGCCAAACTTTGGCAGAAGCTGGAAAAGTGGGGGGATACACAAGCCTCTCCTCAACCAGTTGATCCTATTACACACCGACACCTGGGTCAAGATCAAGCTGGGAGCCGGGACGCACCTTTCAAGGCAAATCAACACCTCCAAAGGCCTACAACAAGGGTGTGCTCTAACCCCCATGCTGTTCAACCTCATTTTAGCAGACCTCCCAGGGGAATTGGACAATAGTACATCACACGCCTCACGCTTGGGAAATATCTCGCTGTCCAATCTCCTATACGTGGACAACTTGGTTTTGATAAGCCGGACCCCAATCGGCCTCCAACATCTGCTGGACACCAGTAACAAATTCCCGCAATGCAATGCATTACACATTAACTTAAAGAAAACAAAAATCTTGATAGTGAATTACAACATGACCAAGAAAATCACGTGGTACCTGGATGGGAGCAGCCTGGACCAGGTAACCAACTACAAGTATCTCAGAGTTGTACTTGACAGCAGAGGCTCGTGCAAACCCCAATTGGAGGCCTTGTGACGGAACGGCACCACGAGCTACCTCGCAATGAAGCCCCTGAAGAAAGTCCTACCAGACCGAACATTAGATCCCCTATTACAGGTGATTCGAGCACGTTTGCAGCCAATGCTCACATATGGGAGTGAACCAACGCAAGGGAAAGATGCAATAGTTTTAGACAAAATAATTGGTAGGTCATATAGAGCAATCTTTCAACTACCAAACTATGTGTCAGCCGCCCAAATACGCCTGGAATTCGGTCTTCAGAAGCAAATCGCCGGAAAGAAGGGGTGCTTATATAAAAAGCTGGCACAAGATCAGAGGTGCTGAGCAGGGATCCCTAAATGCGCATCTATGGTTTGAACTGTCACATCGAGAGAAATCACCGGCCAGAGAGTACCTGGTCGAATCACTGGAAAGGCTTGAATTGACCAACCTCTGGGAATTCTCCATAGATCACAAGAGCTTCAAAAAGGTCGTAACTAAAGTAACAAAATTGATATCCACAATAGAAGACAAGGAAACTTTGGCCAAGCGGGCTCACGGATGGGCAGTACTTAATGACTACGCAGCTCTTACGCCACAAGCTTATCTAAAAATGGGAGTTAAACAAAAGATAAAAGAATTTTTTTTAAAGCTGCGCTTTGGCATTATACCAATTCTCCCTCACCTGCCGCCATGGAAAAGGAGACCAGATGAACAGTCCTGCCGTCTTTGTGGATCAGGAAAAGAGGACCTAATACATATTATTTGCACCTGCCCAAGCCTGTTAGACATAAGACGTGCCTTACTTCGACCAACATTGAATCAGAAGGGCATTAGAACCTGCAGGCAGGCAGTAAAATTATGTTTTAATCCATAAGAGATCCAACTAAACTGCTGATTTACAAAGTATTTTGATAAAGTGGCAGAAAGATTCAAGCTTAAGTCACAAGCGACAGCAGAATAGAAGGCAGCTGGTCTACTTTTACTGAGCACTTTAAACAGTCAACCTACATACCCCCTCTTACGTCCAACTCATGTTTGCATTTTTGAAGCACAAGCACTTTATCCACGCTCTTACACACATCAAAAGACTTGAACAGACACTCTGAAGCATTGGCACTTTGTCCATATTTATATCCACCTCAAAAGGGCTGAACAGACAAAGCCGAAACTCGATACGACCTCTACCTAAAGCATAACAGTTTGAAAGACTGGATTTTAAATGTTAAAGCATAAATTGAGATAATGGTTTTTATCTTCTCTTTTTTAAGTACTTTTAATGCCTCAATGGTTTTTTCTTTTTAAAATTGTGTGTTTTAATTAACTGTACAATAAATTACCACTACTACATAGACTGATTTACACACGTAGGATTCCTTGTCTCTGTATGTGTGATGTAAAGTGCTCTGAAACCCTACACTGGTATGAGAGGTGCTATAAAACAAAAGAAATACATGTGAGAGAAGGGCTATTGAGAGATGAGAGGCACTGTTGGAGGCGATAGTGAGTGAATCATTGAAGAGCCCCAATAAAGATTGCTCTGTAAGGTCACCATTTACTATGCTTTAAAAGCTAATTCCATTGAATATTTAATTAAAGATGTGTTGTAGAATGCATCATTTTTCCATTTGTAACCAGATTTTCTTGTGGAGAGAACCCCCACAAACCCCCTATGGTAGTGGTCAGACTCACTCGCTCCGCTCATTTGGTATTCACCATACAGGGGTTGGTCTGACAAACTTTGCCAGGGCTGTTTTGGGTTCCTAGTAAGGCCTTGACCCTTGTACTACTACTGTTTGCCTGTATTGCTCACTTACATTTCAGATGGTGCACAGTCCGGGCTTAGCATTCTGTATCCATCCTTTATCATTTTGTAGAACTTTGAATCAACAGGAATCCGGGGGTATGGGCTGCTTCCTACACAGAAATTGTTGAAGGATTAAATGACATTTAACAATCCGTATTCACAAACAAAACAAATCAAGAAAAGAAGATGTTGCATAGGATGTGAGAGTTTTTACTATTTAGCCAACGCATCTAGTCATAAAATATTTAAGGAGCAACTTCATTACCTAAAGAAAATATTTCCCAGAGAAGTATTCCATATGACCAGACATCGCTCTCAAAAGTGTACACACAGTTGAAAATGCTCTCGGGAGCCATCCACTTTACAGGAAGTCGTGCCTTCAAAAAGAAAAATATACATATATATATATTTAATCAGAAGACATGGTGACAAATAGCATTTTGATAAACTACTAGCTGCAATTACAAAAATAGTTACTTGTACGCATTTAGCAATGTGCACATCGAATAGCTGTAAAAATATACTCACATTGCCCTTAACCACATAATTTGAGTCACTCTTAATATCTCTCGCAAGCCCAAAATCACAGATCTTTGTAATGCGTCCACGAGTGAGAAGGATGTTTCTAGCCGCCAGGTCACGATGGATGCACTAAGGAAGAAAATAGTATGAATTCAGAGTAACCAAAATACTAGAGGAAAACACAGTGCATTACTATTTTATTGGCATTTGCTGGCAAAAACAAATGTACATTAGTTGCAAGTGTTCAAAAAAAGTAAAATTTCGTCGCTACTGACAACAGGTTTCAAATCAGCCGTATAAAATTTGATTTTGGTTCCCGGCAAAATGGGCGCAAAGTGTAGGGGAATTACCTTGGTTGGGGGCAATTACCTTGCTGCCATCGTACATTACTATAGAGGTGGCATATACTGTACAGTCCTTAGAACCCAATGCACATGAAGAAAGTTTGGCCATCTGCAGATTCATTAAAGAAACCAGCAAGATAATAATTTTGAATAACTCTGTGGTTAGAATTATTGGAGAGTTCAAAAAACATCTTACGCTTTTAAAAATACTGAGAGGAATTTCAGTAAACGAAGGTCAATATCCTTCGCCTCACATCTTATTAAAAGTCTGAAGATACACTTCGAGAGGGATATTGGGAAAGAGGAAGAAATTAAAATAGGGGTTGGGGGAAATCAAGAGAGAAAGAGTAATAGAGGTCAAGAGCATTAAGATGCGAGCAAGACAGTTAAATTAATTCTGTAAAATCTGCAATTTGAGGAAGGAATTTCAAATGGGTGGCTTACAGCATATTTTAACACCTAACAAATGGACTTGTATAGAGGATTTATAATTAATAGAAACAACTGGACTTACGTCTTATGGTATTTATCAACTGCAAGTCCTTTTACGATTTTAAAGAACAACATATAATTTTACTATTTCTACTGTACCATTTTACATTAGAATTAATTCTTGTACTAGAATAATTTGCCAAGAAATCGGAAAGGGAGCAAAAACTAGATTACAATCTTTCCTCTACCTTATTGAAGGTGATTTCCGTGTGGATGCATTCTGTGGAAATCATAGATAAGAGGTGCTAGTAATTTGGAGGGTCCTGTTCTCACAAACAGGTCTCAGTGAGGTTTCCCCCTCATCAATAAAGATATTTTAAAGTACTTCTTGATTGACTTGCCAACTAATGATACTTTCCATGTGTTTTTCCCTCTAGAAGTTTTGAAACAACAGGGCAATTCTATCGGTCTTTACCCAATATGATTTTTTTTTTATTTACACTGGAAAAAGTTCATGATCTTCTGCTCCTTTGCTTCTACTTGTAGCACATTAACTCCTTAGATGCGCCTTTACTTAATGTTAGTTCAGAGAGAAGGCTACTTGGTGGGAACCTTTTCATTTCCTCCAAGAAATCAGAGGTATAGCTTTTTATTTCTCCTGCAACAGAAGTCTCACTTGGAAACCTCGGTCCAAGCAGCATCACCAAATTCTTTATGGTCATTTTTGCTCCAGGTCAGAAGGTAGTGATTCCGTGTGGCTCAGCAAGCTGTTTGCATAACATATTGTTTCCAATACTTTAAAATACACATAGAGTAGACACTTTGGCTCTGTCACTGAGGAATTTCACTCTCACATCTTGCTACTGCAAGTCTCCTTCCACCTTCTACTGCAAGGCATGAAGGGCTCATTTACAGCTAAAAAGTACATACAATCATTACATGTTCAATTCTTTATGCCATTTATGCATTCTACATGAAAAACAAATATTTTTGTTATTTTTTCACTAAACCAGCTTTTTTTTATTACCACCGTTATCTCCATGTCAGGACTTTCATGCGTGCACATGTTACAACATTAAAGCCAGACATAGGGGCCGATTCTGATCTCGGCCGGTAGGGCTCCGAATCGGATCCGGCTTAACCGGATCCGATTCGGAGCCCTATTGCCCGACCGATTCGTACGCGCGTCCGGGCGAGCGAGTACGATGCGAAATCGCCGACCGACTCGTCCGGGCGTCCCGACCGCTCCGACCGACTCGTTTTCGGGTCTAACCGCACCGACCGACTCGCTCGGACTCGACTCGCACCGCGCAATGGAGACGTTCCCCGGCGGGGTAAGTACGATGCGTGCCGCGAGCAGTCCGACCGAGCCGCGCACTCCGGCTCGAAAGAGCAGTCGGAACCGTACTTTGGGGGTCCGTGTCGGACCCCCCTGTACGCGTAGCCGCTCGAGTCGCACACAGGGGGGACCCATGGGTCCCCCCTACCTGTGCATGTACGGCACGAGTCGCTTTGCCGCGTACACGCTGTAGGGGGCGCCCTTGTCCGCCTCGCACCCATTGAGTCAATGGGAGCCTGCGTACGCGTTGTACGACCGGCTCCCATTGACTTCAATGGGAGTCCGACCGACTCGAGTCCGATGGCATACGTGCGCATCGTACTCATTCGGTCGGGCTGCACGGGTCCGATTCGGTCAGAAATCTCTCCGGGTCCGGCTCGGTCGGAGAGATTTCCGGCCCGAATCGGAATTGGCCCCTTAGTGTCTTTGCCAAAGCTTGTTTTTCTCTAGCAGGCAAGGAACGCTGTCCTTATATAGTTAAGTACAAATCAGTGCCTGGTTTAGGAAAGGAACTATAAAACTATTGATAAAAGGTAGGGGTTCCTCTATTTACTGGTGACCATTTGAAAATATTTTTTGAATGCTTGAATTTTTTATATGCGCAAAAAGCCCATAGTCGTGTTCACTATGTATAACGGAGAGTTTTTCCTCTCCCATGTGCATTTTCTGAATACCCATGATACAGAGTTCATACTTAGTGCTGCTGTCTACTACCCCAAATCTGATAAATAAGTTAGGTTTAAGACTTAATGGGGTATGAAAATGTACAACTTGTAGGCCTATTGCTGATAAACAATTATGACCCATCTCCTGCATAGAGAGCGTCCTAGAATCGTCTCTTGTATATTTTTCTTGGACCTATATTGATCTAAGACTGAACTCAAGGGTATAGTGCAAAATGTTTGAGTTTATGTTTGTATTGATCTGAACTCTGAAGTCACTCTCAACATAGTGGTACCTGTTGACAATGGATTTTAAATAGGTTTGCTCTCTTTCTTTTTCGACACCATCTCTTTTACCTCAGGAAAAAGTAGGGATGAGCAAAGTTATTCATCTAGCACAATTTATACATTACATTTGAGTCAGGATCAGGACTACTATAGCGTTCTTTATATGAAACACACTTAAAGCCTTATATTTCCAAGAGATGGAGCAATGCCTCTTCTGTAGTTAAATCCAGTTGGTGTGTGTATAAGAACACACTTACATACGTTCTTTCAAGAGATATAGCAACATCCCTTCCACGGTTCAAATTCAATAATTAATTAATTCTCTGGCAAATTGCAGGGTCTCTACAAAAGGCACAACTATGATACGGAAGGGATTTATTTTGCTATTAGCATATTTCTGATTAGGCTCACAAACTGTTGATGTTTTTCAGAGACAGTGAGAAATACGATCAAACTGTTAAAAATGCAAACCAATGATCATAAAAAAAATAACCTAATTTAAATTCGCCAGAGAATACATTTCCGGCAAATGAACAACACGGAGGCAATATATTTGCATGGGTACTAGCCAAACTGGAGAACAAAAAGAGGATTTGTTAATTTGTATTTCACAAGCCATTTCTGCTATTCACTCTGTGGGAAGTGTATGATCATATTAGACTGTAGAATGTGTGAGGTATGCAGTGAGATATCCTTGAACGGTTGTGGGGTAGGAGTCTATAGGTTGGCAGTTAGTTGTGTGAACAGTCAATGCTTGGTTCATTGCATCATTGATCCCCTGATTACATGCTACTTCAATCAATCTTGAAGAGTACCCATGGTTGTGTAGAACATTCATTTATTTTCTGACACTCCATGATTTTTCACAGAAACACTTACATTTTTAGAAGCAAGAAAGCTCATTCCCTTGGCAACTTGATACGAAAAACTTAACAGGTCCTCAATGTCTAGAGCCAAATCATCTTCCTCGGGGACAGAGATGTTAATATTTCGATCAATGTATGAGCCTATCAAACCAAGAAAAAAATATGTTACTTTTTTATTGCGCCAAGAACAAAATCATTATTTTACTGAGTTCCATTAGTTTTATTATATACTACAGTACTTACTCAAACCTGTGCAGCTATAACTCAGTGTTTTTGTGGGAAAAAATTATGTTAAGAGATACTTAAGCAGAATATGTTCTGCAACAAATGTCACAGGAAGCAACACAATATGGTTAACACTGTGCTGTGCAGGTTAGTGTTTTTATAGCAAACTTCGAGTTGTGCACTCAAATCCGGTCAATTTTATGGTTGTTTACATTCAAAGTTAAATGGAAGAGCTTTACATAATTTAAAACAGTGTACATTAAAATTTATTTTTCACTGAATAGCGAACTGTAGCAATGTTTGAGATTTTTCAATACAATTTCAAGTTTGATAGCTAAGGGAAGTACTTTAGCCTGTGGAGTTTGATATATCCATTATTGGATTAAGGTAAGTAATACATACTTGTTGTCACTGTATGCTTCTGAGACACCCTGACTCCACCTCTACGTCAGACTGTTACAAAAAGGATGGGCATGAGTAGAATGGATCAGAAGTGAGGCTCCATCTGCAGCAATATAGAGAACTCATTAAACTTATGCCTTACAGAGTTACTAAATAAAGTAGTGCATGTGTGCTCACCCTGGAAGATGCAGATAGACGAGGGACTGGGGAAACAGGGAGTCGTAGGACACAGATTAACCTGTTTTAGAGAGACTTAAGGCAGAGAGTTCAGTAGCAGCTGTGGCAACGATTGTGGTCTGCTTTATGAACACATATCATGTGCAATCATAACATTTCACAAACCTGCATTCTTCAGTCCAGTTTTGAAATTTCAGTCAATCTTAACCTGCATGTATATCTGTCAAGCGTATTCCCGAAACTGGTGTGCCCTTAACATACTGAATCTTAGAAAACTGTGTTCTTGTTAGGTTTTGACAGATATAAGGCTGTGTAAGCACAAGCTAAAGGCAATTTATGTAGGACCCCATACCAAATGGTAGATATACCTCCAAGTTACTTTTCCTTGTAGTATAGTCTCTCTCTCCAACTACCCAAACAGCATATTTCTCTATCTGTCTGCCTTGCAGCACCTTTCTTGGATAAACTGTGGGTAGCAAGGCTAGCTTTACATTTCTTGTGCTGATCTCTAAGCCAATTCTGTAATATTTAGTTACCTAGTTATAAATTATAAATTGCAGAACATATTTGTGGGCTAGATAGTAACTGCTAATATTCAGTCATAGGATTTGATTATTTATGGTATTTCTTGTCGGTCCATTTTCATGTTCAATAACATTAATTTGATTCTCAGATTCCACACCAAGCTTGGTCAATTAAATATTGCATCATATTATTTGTACCACCCGAAAAATATCTTTATGGGTGCTGCAGGTCTATAAGCATTGAGCATTGAGCATTACAGTTCACACCTCTCCTTCCAATTCACACCACATTTTTGGTTAAATCTGTAGATCAGGTTAAGTTAGTGGAAGTACTGGGAAGGCAGGTGGGGTGTTTTAAAAAGCTGAAATATCTGTAACATGCATACTGACTGTACTGGAAAATTAAAAATTCACACCACCAACTCTAATGGACCTATGGTCTTCTAGAATGAAGCAGCTGGACTTCAAAACATTGTTTTTTTTACTTTTATACAAGAGAACTATTTTACATCTGATTTTGAATTATGGATAGCAGGAGTTATGCGAGCTGCTAATTTGCAACAATCATAAGCGAAGGTGCAATACCACTAAACCTCAGTAGCCACGTACAAATTCTCTTTTCACAATGTTCATTTGGAAAACAAAATCTACCTAGACTAAATTTTGTAAAGACAGTAGATGTTGGTTTTTATGATGATTTAATGAACAAACACTTACTCGGCCTTCCAAATCTTCTTTTTTCTTGCTTGGGCGGGACAACATAAGGAACCCCTGGTTTCATATCCATATATTCACTGTTCAAGTTGCTGTGTAAAAATAAACATAAATTACTTACAAGACATCCTTGAAAAATTCTGTTACAGGTGATTAGAAACCAACCAGAATTCAAACTAGATGGGAATGGGCTGTATTATTTAAAAACATGATCTGTATATTACAAGTCATGTATTCGCGCTGATTACATTTTGTCAGATGAGAGACCAACATTAGATGGGTAGAAAGTCAAACAAAGAAACGCTGCAAAATACATGTAACCTGGACACCTAATTACTGTATGTTACTCTCCATCATGCTTTATCCAGCTATAACCAACTCCAGCATCTCATATGTTAAAAAAAGGTCTGCCAGATGTTCCTTTTTTGTCTTTTAAATATAACAGGATATGTGTGGGGAGATGCTAATACAGTTGTTTACTATGCTACAATAACGTTCCCTGCTTAACTGAAGTGGATGCTTTCCTTTATTTTAGATACAGCACTAAAGGTGTGTACTGTTACAGGGTTAAGCAGGCACAGAAGGCCATCATGATGGTTTTAGAATACTTTACTGTGCAAAGAAAAAGTTTGAGCAAAGATTTTCTAAAAGCCCCAATAGCAGCAAGAATCGGTCTGGAAACCAGGTAAGTAGTGGGAGAAAGAAAATGCATCATTAGAGAGGCATGAGAGAAACATTTCTTACAAGTATGCATTCACTAAAACAAAGCCACTACAAACAGTACACTACTTCCTGGTGTAGCACTGCCTGTATTAGATTGCGTAACTACAGGCAGAGGTTTAAGCCCTGATCAACTAGTCATACAAGTAAGGAAAAACACGCATTCACCAGATGCCAGTGTTGACTGTGTATCCCCCCCCCCCCACTACTAGTAGTCTGATAAAAATATCCGGGCCGATTTACTTACTTAATTTGAAGGGGAGAACCTTGCTCTCAGAGTACTGGCTAGTAACCTACACTACAGAAATTACTGCTGTCTCTACCAGCCTATAATTTGAAAATGGCCACAACAAATTTTGAGGGACATTAATTCACATCCAGATCACCCCTACTGTGGTTGGATACAATCCTTGAGACAATCTACCAATCTAAAATCATCATCATGATTAAAAGATGACTTTGGCAAAAAACTTGTTGGGGTACTGCTGCCATAGATTTCAATCATGATTGCTGATCTATTTTAAATCTGCAAATACTGTTAATGTGGAAGATGCATGCAAAACCTAAATAACAAATATCTTGCAAGTCATCTACATCTCTCTGCATTGAGATCACCTACCCTACAATATTCAATTTTCTAGAGTTAAACGTTTTGTGGGGTTTTTTTTTTGGGAAGACCTACCACAAAAGGTCCTTTGGACTTAGAAGATTCTTGTAAAGTGCAATTTCAACATGGTCTTCAAGCTTTGGACAAATAAATGAATCCCGCTTTCTTCGCAGATAATTCAAAAGATCTCCAAAGCAGCAATATTCTGTAATTATTAAAGTGGGACCTGAAAGAAAAACAGATTGATTTTTTTTAAGGGTTGCATTTAGTGAAAGACTGCATATCATATTATTCTCGCTTGTGATGGACATTCGCTGAATACCCGCGTCAAAAGGTGTAAAGATTATAAACTTGGACAAAAAAAAACATGATACTTTTTTAAATAGGAATTACTGGGAGTAGGAAATATCGCATTTAGCAGAACGTGGTTGCCACTTATAATATTGTGGCAATGAGATTACATAAAAAACAAAAACCTCAAGGTTTTACTTCCAATACAAGGGGATATAAAAAAGGTTTCTATAGAGCAGACATGCGGGTCAAAATACATGCGATCAGTGCAAAATCAATGAAAAAGTAATATAGGAAGAGGCGAATACATGAGCATAGAAATGAAACTCTAAACTTGGAAAACAAAATGAGAGGTGGGTGTTGAGCAAGAGGTTAGGGCATGAATGTTAAAAAACACAGTATTTAATTTTATGCTATATTTTCATCATTGTTTAACAGTAATATTTGTGCTCTGTTGTTAGAACAAGCCTCGTTAAAAGCAACTATCACTCAGAATAATTAAATTAAATTCAAGAGGAGAGAGCAAATGCCTGACAGAGAGAAAGGACTGCAGCTATCTTGACTAAAAGTCAGTATGAGAAATGATGAACTAATGAGTGTAGAATTGAGAGCTGCTATGGCTCCGACACTAGGAAGGGTAATTTCCAATGCTTTATGTGGGTCAAACTCAATTATTCTATCACCAGAACTTTAATATGCACTAGCAGATTCACTGTAATCTACAAAGACTTCTGTTATCATCACTGGCTTACAGTGAGATTGTTCTCCAAGTGTGAGTAGGCCACTATCCCGTTGTAGATCTGCAAGTAATTTGTTTAGTGCCTGTCATCCTTAATTCTGGAACATCTCTTCACACTGCACAGAGGGGTGATCAAGAACTGCATCTAAAGTTTGAAATTTACTCCTAACTGATTTACTCCCACCTGAAATCAAGTCCACTGAAAGTTCTTTAGTAGTGGCCTGTCCAGAACGTGCAATGTAAACTGATATATTTGTTTCAATCCACTTACAAATCGAGCTTTTTTTATGACGTCTGGATTTTACTGTGAAATTGAGAAATGCTTCCTCGAGTGGTGCCAACTTTTAATTAAAAATGTGAACTTTTGTCACTTGAAAATCATTGATGTGATAAACACAACTGACCACTGTGATCTGGGCGACCCATTACAAAAATGATAGATAAATGTGTGGCTTAGATGAGGACCTTTCGAGGATGCCCTCACTGACGGGGTTCAGAGTCTAAGAAATAAATATTTAAATGGGAAGTAGAAATCGGGGATGTTCAACTTTCTGAACAGCTGAAGGTTGGTAATAGGAGCAGGAAAGAGTACCAAGATGTATTTATTTAATGTGCCCTTGCTGTTCAAAGAAAATGGCGGCTGCCTTTTTGTCTCATTAGCCGCTTTAAATTAGAATAAAATGAGGCAACAAATGATAGCACATCTTTCAACGGTAATGAAAACTTCCACACTGGCAGACTATATATCATATTAAACACCAACTCATTATACAGCACTTTGACTGTGAATTTTGGCAAAATTAATATTTAAGGGTAAACTAGAACAGGACGATACAGCCGAGAGGCCATATCCTTACTAATTATCATGTAAACACATCAGGAGAGCCATGGCTCATGAGTACTATACTGCAAGAGGATTACAAGAAAAGATCACCCAAGGACACTCTTACACATAATCATCTGCTTGATAGGGAAAACCACAGCAACAGCATTAGCTGGGAATGGCTGTCCTCAATAGCGCCAAGGACAAGTGAAGCATTAGACAAAGTTGACCAAGAGGCTCTTAAGCAAACTATTTTGAGAAACCAACCCTTTGATGTTTTGCAACATTACAGCCGCTCTGGACAATTGTGAACAATGCAGAAACCAAGGCGAAGAAGAGAGCTACTGGCAGCATCAAAGGCTGCTTTTTACCAGCAAATTTAAATAACCAACACATGAGCATACATAGGGGATGAAACCAGCCATTGAGAAGAACATAACAGAATATTATGGTGTCCTAACAATCAGTGGATGGCAACGGGCAGTGCATTACGGATAAATAATACTTTGTAGGTGATCAGCTGGCACAGGTGAAGGAGATAGGTAAGAATTAACGCTGTGAAATGGAAAAGTGGGCACATGAATTGAAATTAGGGAGAATATTTAGGTGCAATATATGAGAAGCATTTCGTTCTCAATCAAAGAAGGAAGTGCAGAAGCAGGTACTACATATTCTAGTAGTTTATTCAAAACTGGGAAGGTTAAACGGGAATATCTGAGTTTTTAGACAAGCACTGCTCCGACTGCAAGGCCCCGAACAGGCACTTAGTCATCAGAGCAGTCAAATGGTGTCTTCATCTTATTTGTGATATGATGTAATAAGTCCATTGTGCACTGGTACGTCAATCAATCTCTGACGTCTTCAGCAGCAATGCTGGCAAATGCACTTCAAAGATGAGGTTTGCGTTGCTTTCCAAGATGAAGAATGATCAATCAGCTTGCGTGGTACTTCAACCCTAAGATGATGAGCAGTCAAGGAAGACACTGTTTGCAATAGACGTGACAGGTGGGCTAAAGGATGGAACATACCTTTGCAAGAATCCACTGTATGTGAAAGCATGTACGGTGCACACGCTGAACTAACTGGGTTTGCGCACACGGTTCTACATATGTTGATCAATTTATCAGCTGAGCAAAGCTTCACACATTATTAGTTCATTTATGAAGACAGCAGAGTAGGGCCTGTTAAACAGCAGGTTTATGGGAACCTAATGAAACTATGTATATTTTAAAATATTGTACTGCACAGATGTGCTGGAACACAGGGCTGTCTTGCCAAGGAAAGGCGTGGGAACATATCTACCCACTCTGTTTTGAGCAGGAAGATCGACTACAAACTATCGTTGTCCTAAAAGGAGACATCTGTATTTTTAAAAGTCAAACAAGAAGATCAGATCCCCATTTCACTGGACAGCAAGGACACAAGGTTGAAGTGGAGCGTTCGCAGGAAACCATTATAAATCCAAAGAGATTCTGCAGATGGAGGTTAAATAAACACAAGGGCGCAGAACGAATTCGCGCTCAAGGCTGGGCATCAATGCGTCAGGCCAGACACCTTTGTTTGGTTTTGTTCACTTCCTGATGGAAGTTGCAATGCTCTGAAATCTTACTTAGGCTTTAAACAACCGGTCTGATTTACGTTTGTTTAAAATACAGCTTCAGGTTGCGTTAGCAGCACATCTACAAGAGTGTGAAGCTATGCATATACATGCAATAAAGTCCTTCACTAGCACTATGTACAATCCCAAAGAAAATTTAGGACAGGGAGACTACCTTGAAATAAGCGGGGTAATTGAGCTGCCAAAGGAAACACGGTTCAACACTGCCTTTCCAAACTAAGTAGCACCTCACTGTCATAAGTAAAAGCCTGTTTTATAGCAGAAAATATTGCAAACTATAAATAGCCGAAACCACACATTTATTAGATTTAATAATGGGATGAGGACAGAATGTTGGCTCCCTGGATTTTCAAATGAGAACATTTTGAAGGATGCCTATGGTTGGACCCACATCTGGCATGTATAGAATGAACTGTACCCTAAGAAAAATCTTAGCGGCGCTGGTTCGGACTGGCCTACCAGCATTAAATATTATGCATGACGTAGGCAGATGTGACGTGCACAAGGGAAACATTACCAATTGTGGTATGTGACTGTTACGATTTAACAGGATTTAAATACGATCATTAAATTTGTCCGGAATTGTGTGATGCAGCTTCAAAAAAGTCACAAATATATATGGTGCCTGTGTATTTTTGGTCCACGTTCAAAAAGATTCTACAGAGCCGGGAAGCCACAACCTCAATAATTCTATTATAATTTACACCTGCACAATTAAACAATGTTGGATACAGGTGCAAAATCCAGGCCCAGTAACTATTCACTGTGTAAGGACTACCACTTAGAGCCACTGTCTTTAAATGTGGCTATACTGAAGATCTGACAAGGGCCTGCATTGGACATCCGGGATCTCATAACTACTCATATTTACTTTAAGTCAATGTGGTGGGAGGGAACGAACACTGGCTAATTGATAACATTTGAGTAACTTACAGTTCCAAAAGGCCAGAAACTGCTTTTATTGGCCAAGGATATTGGTTCCAGGCGAGCCACAAAATAAAAGGTTTATTAAACACACCAAGTATATTGAAATTTTAATTAATATCTTCATTAATCGAGATGATGCCAGATAAGAACCATTAACAATGCACGCTCTAACTAAAGCATAACACAGGGTCAATTTCCTTTGATTTGACTTTGCTGCACTTGGAATCAAATAGCATAGATAATACCTATGGACTTCGATAAATCACAGCAAGCACAGCATCCTAAAGAAATAAATGTTTAACACCACAAGACAGCACCGTGGTAGATGGCCTTAAATCCACCATAAAAATGTAGGAATTGAGGGATCTGTCAAATGGCTCAATGCTGGGTCAGCAGCACAAGGGATTAGACTTCGCACTGGCTACAAACAAATAACACGGAGAATTTCAATTTAAAAAAAATTACTTTTGAGAGACTAATTGACTTTACATTTATCAGAAAGGCTGAGCTTGACCTAAGCCAGGGATGTCTGGTGAAGGACCTAAAAGGGTCAGCTTCATAGCGGTTTTTCAGGATAACTACCATCTACGTACAGAGGTTCATGAGTTTTTATGTAATTAAATATATAATGTGTGCAAAGAGGATTTCCTGAAAACTAGAGAGGGATCCAGCCCTCTTGGCCCTAGGCTGGACACTATTGATGTAAACAAACATTGTCCACCACCTACATTTCATGTTTTAGTTTGCTTCATTGATACACTTCTATGTTTACCCAATTAAAATTTCAGAGCAAAAAAAGCTGTCAGATCAACATCTTCATCCTAACTTGCAAAAATATATGCTAACTTATATATATAAAAAAATACAAATATTAACGTATCTGTAAACCTTTCTTCTGATAATTAGCACTTACAGTCAATAAACGAATAGGGGGATTGACTGATGATTATATTTAGATCAGAGTAGAACAGACCAGTATATCTGTGACCAACTTACCCCCGATGGTGCAGGCTCCGAGGAGATTCACAATGTTGATGTGGTGACCAAGGTAGCTGAGGACCTTGAGCTCAGACATGAGCGCTTCTCTCTCTGTGGAGTGGGCACTCGCTGAAAAGCACAAATAACTATTAGTGGACACATTCTCCAGTGGAATGCAGTACATTGCATGAGTTTTCCTAAGCCTCATACAAGAACTTACGTTTCAGCATTTTCACAGCTACTGTCAGCGGTGTGTCAGACTTGAACAGGCCATAAGCCGTTGCCTCAACAACTTTGCCAAAAGCTCCAGCTCCAAGAATTTTCCCTATAAAAAGTATTAAACGAGAACAGAATATAATACTTTGGACTGACATATTTGCCATTGGAAATCATAAAATGTAAGCAGTTAGGCTTGCCTTTCACTAAATGTGAAAAATACAATACTAAATCAAAGGTATCTTACTTTTTTAAGGCCCCAACTCATAAAACAAATGAACATGGATTAACTCAAACAAGGACTCAAGGGCTGCATTTAAATCAGACACCTACGAATGCCACACTGCTACTAAGGAAATGCTACTCGGTGCAAAGATTGATCAATTAAAATGTTCTTTACCTCAAAGACAAATGCTATCAGGAGAACTTTTACAGCCACTCAAGCATGACAAAGAAACAGTTGTGGATATTCAAATGAATAATTTAAAATATGTTTAAACAAGACAGAAACTGAGACGTGGCTCAAGTACTTGACAAATAGGTTGACACCATGACAAAGGAAAATACTATTTACATCATCACAAAAGCACATAAAATACTACTTGGTGTTCTCAGAGGCACATGCACTGCTCCTGTTTGAGAGCACCTCAACCTGTGAATTTTCTTATTAAAAGCCATTGGTCATTCCTTGTCTACATCTAGATAGGCGCATTTTGGGTTGAGACATGAGAGGTCTTCTGTTATAGAACTTCCTTAGCAGATTTAGAACATAGACTGACTTTAATGTGCCCCAGATAAAGAATAAATCAAACACTGTTTGACCAGGAGACTGCCAAACAGCTACCAAGCATGCATGCACAAAACAAACAGGAATTTCAGAATGACTATTATACGAAAGCTAAATAAAAAAAACATAGAATTATGAAGTAATGATCAACCTAATTGTTGGATGATACAAATATGGTCTTCTATACTAACCAAAGCAGAGTCGGTCTCTAGGGAACTCCCACTTGTGGTCATAAGGAAGTTGTGTCGGGTCTATATACACGTAACTGTTTCCATTTATTTCTTCAACCACTTTCCACTGGATTTCATACTTTGGTTTCTGAAACACAGAATACCCCCCACACATTACTGCCATTTTTTTATGGCCAAGCTACTGCAACTGCTGGTAAAAACAAAATTAAAGACAAGCGAACACCATTTTAGTATACCTGTATGTATTTGTAAATCAGCACAGCAACAGCGATGCACATCAACCCGGCAGCCACGATAAAGCCTATCAGTAGGGGAGTGAAGAGTGTGTGCGTGCTGATTTTCTCTAAAAAAGAGAAAATGGGATTTGTTATGCCACAGAATTTACTATAGAAACATTCAACCACAGTGCAATTATACATACACAGTTTTCACAGCCAACACATATCCTACCACTAAACACCCCTATTCAAATTTTTCTATTTAGGCATAATCTCCTCTATTACAATCTGAGCTTTTTAGACAGGATAACAAATGCATTATTTGGAAAACCCCACTACACCAGTGAAGTGTCATATTCATGAACCTATCGGGATTGTCCAATATAGCAGATTTTTTGCTATATTTGTTTCGTTCTCCAGGTGTACATGCTAGCAAATACTAAACTTGTGAACCAAAGCCACTGAATCTGCGTTTGCAAATAGTGTTAGCAAACATAAGTTCAACATATAAACCTATGTGTGCATTTGACCCCATATCGATCAAATGTTCTACTGGTAGGCCATTGAGTCTGACCAAATTATAAACAAGACTGTTGGAAGGATACCTCGTTGGGTAAACTATTAATATTAAAACATATCTAAGCATGGTGTCTAGATATGATTAGAAATCAAACATGAGGTACATTTTGAGATAAATAGGCTAATAGAAGAGAGATCTATTGAGGACACATTTCTGCTGTTAGACATGCCATCTGCACATGAACATTCGGTATACCTAAGGACCTGAAGGCCTAACACAAGAAACCTAAAATTAGGTTCCAGTGTTTTCAATATAAAACTAGACTTTTATGGACATACAAAGGTCTGTTCATCTGCATACTTGCAACTCTGCAAGTGGAGAGATGATTAGGGGAGTGGGGGGAATGTTGTTTTTCATTCCATTGCTGATTATTCACCAATCTTTAACAGTATAGTGGCATTACCCTCAATAGAAAAGCTGAACATTGACGAAGTGCTTTCCACAGCGTTGGACGCAATACACTGAACGGTGCCATTTTTCTTCAAAGTGCCCACATCGATAGTACTTTCAACGATTATTTGCCCAGTAGAAGGAAATGATGAATTTTCCGTATAGACTTTTTCTTCTACTGGAATAATTGCAGGAGAATCGGTACACCTAGGGGTTAAGAAGCAAACATATTTCATAATAAACATTTATTTAAAGCAGCACATTTGGAAAAGCTTCTTTTCAATAATACTCTATACGAACTGCTTTCAAATGTTTAATCGAACCAAAACAAATTCTAGATCAAAGTCCATAGCCCCCACATCCATATAAGGCATTTATGGACACCACCCTCTATGGTAGAACATCTTACAATATTAACAGTCATGTTAAATACGGGTACAAAGGAACAGTCATTGGCCCAATTTAGGGAAACAGATGTGCATGTTTAGGCTTTGGTCTTCACAATTCGGGCTGCTTCTTGTGAACTGGTGCTGCTACTGAGAAACATTTGAGTGAATATTATAACTGTAAATAATATGTTAAATGCCAGATTTTCATTCACTAGTCCTGTACGTAGCATTAGTATTTATATGCTTCCATTGTCCTTTATGAATGGAGCATGGAAGGAGACACTCCAGGCTGTTTCTTCAAGATTCAACCAGCGCGTGGCCAATGCTGTTTTCCAAATAATAGTAGGCTCCTAGTTTTAGTGATTATTGTGATGTACAATGCAGCATTGCCTTATCAAATTAGTCCCAACATAAGTGGAAGCCAATTGGCCGTAGAGTAAGATAGGCAAAAGTCTTCTCATGAAACATTAGAAATGTTAAGAAGTGACAGTTGAAACGTTGACCATCACCGTAAAAACTGATGCATTTCCATAAATAGCTATGGTCATCACAGGTTAGCAAGTGCATATCTGTGAGCTCTCCTAACGTCTTTAAACACTGACTGTCTGACTGTTAACTTATTCAAGGTGCCAAAGAAAATTGATAAAAGTGGTTCCTTTCTGATCAACTGGTAAATGGTTAAGCCATTAAATCATGGAATTTAATGAGCTTAAGGGAATGTCTGTTAAATTTAACAAAGTCTATATCCTATCACACACACCACAAAGTGCTGTCCCATTATAAGGCAAGACAATTCCTACTGTCTTAAGGAGACCACAGCTTACCTAAAAAGCTCAAAGTAGAGGACATCAGAGAAGATGTGACATCAACTACGAATCTAAACAAATCTTGTTCATGTGCTTAAATGCTGTACAGATAAATATTCAGAAGCATACATAAAACGGCTCAGACTACCGTTTGAGAGATTGAAGAGGAGTAGCTGTACCTGCTCTTCAGAACCTATGCATACAGGCAACCAACTAATTAAAAGACATCAAATGAAGTAGGCATGGTGGGAAATCTTGCTTTAAAGAGAGAAAGCCTGGAAGGTATTGAGGGGGTTGGTGAAAAGTATGCATTGTTACATGCGGAACTGAATGCTCAGTGAAAATTATTCGGGCTACCATAGGACTTCATGTTATGAGTACGCCTTGTTGATAGACCTGGGCTTTTCATTTACATAGGTTCTTTTTCAGGTGCTTCTGTCGAATGGGTTAAATGGAACTAAGCCAAGATGATATGTATCGGAATGCAATGATGTGATAAATTAAAGTATAGGACTGGGAAAGAGGTCTCCCTATGACATGAACTCCTATTAAAGTAAAAATTATTTCCGATCTGTGTGTTTAAACGGGGAATTTCTGCAGTCAAACCTCATTTATCTTTCAGATGTTTGAATTAACTAAATGCTGTGCAAACATATCTGTTAGGATGAGCATCTTTTAAAGTGGCTCGATATAAAGATTTTGGAAAGTGAGAGGCTGATGGATCTCGATAATCTTTGAAGTGACAACACCATTTGATGAATCAATTTCCGGAGGGGGTAAGAAAACGCGCCAGTTTGTGAACTGGGCCAGAGTGTCGTGGAATGTTGAAAGAAATTTAGACACAAGATACTAAAAATGGATAGGAAAGTCGGAAAGAATATTTCACTGTACAAGCAACTTTTGCACAACAAAAGCCAATTAGCAATAGTCTTTTTAACAGCTCATCTAAATAATTAAGAAGGCAAAATCCACAAAAGTGGAGATTCTCATCAAATGTTGTGTCCCCAAAGAACACGTATTCTGTTGTAAACAAAGATATCATGTGTATGGACTGCATGAACAGCAGAGCTTCGTTTTTTCATACTAATGAAAAGCTAATCTCTATATTTTTACATTAATATTTAATTATTTTGAAAAATCAATCAACGTGATGTTTCCTATTATCTCATTGTACTCTAAAATGCTGCTTTTTTGTTGTTTGCGGAGAAACAGATAACTTTACACCTCCGGGAACACCATTAACAATTGATTTCTGTCCAACTTAATGATATTTAGGACTTATTGGTGAAAATAAATGTTAACAGAAGGCAGTACTATTAGAAACCTGTGCGTGCATATATTTAAATACACCTGAAATGCAAAGGTCAGTCAACAAGTTAATAATATGATACAGATTAACAAACCTGACAAAACTACACCCTGCACGCAATCAACATTATTGCTTGGACATCCACTAAAAGAAACGTTTGTGCCATCTACAATCTGCCCAGTAGATTTTTAGATGACATCCTATGAAGACCATGCCACCGACACTGACCTATTACTAGCCTACATCTAAACGTGAGAGAAACTTTTTGAAACACTGCCATATTGTCTAACACCGCCTAGTGGAGGGGAGATATGGACGCCTTTCTGGGCAAACCTTATATTCATCCAACATTAGAACAGGGTTTAATAATTTACAATGATTGCTAGTACAGGCTGAAGGGACTGCACCCTTGTTTTGCTGGCATCACCGTATCACACATTGCACAAGTTTGGTGTAAACTTACACATGGTCTAAACTATACATACCGATGCGCGTGGCATGCTATTTATCCTTGCTAATGGGGGATTGTGGATCTCCCAGTCATGCTGACATGGCCCTTCCCCACACTCGTAAATCAACTTCGGGTAATTAAGAGATGGTATTTCAAAACTGAACAATAATGTAAAACATGGAAAAATTAAAACCAAACAAACATCAAAGGTTAAAAAGTTGTGTGATCTTCTTAATCATAAGCCAATGAAAACATGCTAATAACAATTATCTGCATCTAAATATTTTATTCTTCATTAAAAAAAAAAATTCAAGACTTTTAATCATAGAGTATGATTAAAAATACATCATATTTAAAGTGCTAGTGCAAACAGTATGAATCTCTAGAATGACAGTTCTCATAACCACATGTAAAAACACATAAGCATTATAATCATCATACGAAACCGGACCAGCATACCTGAACAGCCGACTCCAATTCCACGCACCCCAAAGGACTGATTGATAAAACCCTTTTATTAAAAAATAAATTCTTTAAGAACATCTTCAAAATTGATCCAAACTGTAGAAAAACTGTTGACTCTGCGTTTCGGTGAAAGATTAACAATTTGTCACCTTCTTCAGGACAAGTATTACACAATATAAAATCATCACTTCTAAAAAATGGGCGCAACAACGAAAAATATTTTATGTCCCCTAGATCAAGGAATAACGTTTCATGGACCAGTGTGTAACTGCTTCTCTCCAAAGAATTTGTAATTGCGGGTTAGCTTTTGAAATAATGATGAATCTACAAAATATTGTGACGTTTACTTAGTAGACCCGGGACGGCTCCTGCTTGTCCACCTGGGTATCACGTGCGTAACGGAAAGACCTGTATTGTCTTTTTTTCCATTCATAAACTGGACCACAACTTGTAACCAATCATCTCAATTGATTGGAAATTGTCTTAAGTGAAAATCGAACTCGTTATTGTTGCGAGTGTCCGTATCGTAGCTCGCTGTTTCGGTGACTGTTCTTGCAAGCACAGACTCCAAAACAGCGAGCTACGATATGAACATATCGTATGTGATACCCAGGTGGACAAGCAGGAGCCATTGTGGCTCTACTAAGTAAACGTCCCAATATTTTGTAGATTTATCATTATTTCAAAATCGAACCTGCAATTTCTAATTCTTTGGAGAGAAGCGGTTACACATTGGTCCATGAAACGTTATTCCTTGATCTAGGGGATGCAACATATTTTTCGTTGTTGCGCCCATTTTTTAGAAGTGATGATTTTATATTGTGTAATACTTGTCCTGAAGGTGACGAATTGTTAATCTTTCACCAAAACGCCGCGTCGACAGTTTCTCTACAGTTTCAATCAATTTTGAAGCTGTTCTTAAAGAAAAATCTTTTTCATAAAAAGCGTTTTATATGATGATTTTAGTGCTTATGTGTTTTTACATGTGGTTATGAGAACTGTCATTCTAGAGATTCATACTGATTGCACTAGCACTTTAAATATGATGTATTTTTAATTATACTCTGATTAAAAAAGTCTTGAAAATTATGTTTTTAATGAAGAATAAAATATTTAGATGCAGATAATTGTTATTCGCATGTTTTCATTGGCTTATGATTAAGAATATCACGCAACTTTTTAACCTTTGTTGTTTGTTTGGTTTTAATTTTTCCATGTTTTATATTATTGTTCAGTTTTGAAATACCATCTCTTAATTACCCGAAGTTGATTTACGGTTTTGCCGGTTTGTAAAACAAATTATCTAGATTGATTCAATTATTTGGTGAAAAGGGACCTTTTCTGTTTTTCTAAATATACCCTGCCCCTTTTCCTGGTATTAGGGTAACTCCTTTGCGAGTATGTGGCCTTCCCCACACTCAACAGCATACTGGGTTCTGTGAACTGGCTATAATGTAAATATGTTCTATATAACAAAGCAATAATTCACATCTAAAGAAATATGCTTAAGCAAACTGTACTTGTGTCATGAAACAACCCACCTATTCCTGCAAGGGACTGAATCTTCATTGTACTTACCCCTGCTCAATGCCCGGGCAGAAGTACCAATCAATAATAGGTCTTGGGTAGCCAGTAGCAACACACTGTAGCATGCCATTGTCGAGCCGCTCTGAGCTGAGGATTTCAGGCTTAGCTGCAAAATCACCAAGACAGGCAACGTTACACTAACAGAATGACACCCAAGGCTCTTCTGACCTTCTGCCAATTTTTTTAACTTACTTTTCACAATGATGTTAAAAATTGCGAACGCCTGGTCATCACAATTGGCCACATGAAATGAGTAAATGCCTCTTTCGGTTCCTTTTAAGCGGATTAAGTGAAGTTCACTAATATACCTGGAAAACAAAATTGATAAAAAAAATTGCATAAAATTATATTTCTAGTTATTACATTAAGAACATCATGCAGTCACAGGCTTGATAGGTTTAGGTTTTTAAACTGGAAATAATGAAATGTTGGAGAGAAAAGATTCCTGACACCCCTCCACACCCTCATCATCTTCCAAACCAGCTGTATCACTTGTAAAAACCCTCTGATACAAATCCTTACCATACCTGGCTGAGAGACTAGCCACCTGTGACATACAGCACCACAATGGAAGCCTATTCATGGCAGACACCACACTAGGATCCAAGACATTGCCAGACTGAAAACAGGATGAGCAGGAAGGAAGACCAGAAAACAAGCCTTTCCAGTCCACTCACCCAGGTTCTTGAACAACATCTCCCTCAGCATCAGAACTGCTAATACTCAACTTCAACCCAGGGGGAAACTGCATAGGGACCTTTTCAAATAACATTACCACCCCACCCACCAGCCCTCTTTCTGCTATTAATGCTCTAATAAAATGTACCCCACTTTTTGATTAGCACCCCACTGCTTCTTAGCTAGTTTTCTACCACAAATTTACTCCTTACATATATACACACACTCTATCATGGCCTATTCTATCTTTTTTCTTTTTGTCACCCTCATGAATGGTGAGACCCATTATCTAAACATCTGCTCAGTGCTTTTAGAACCATAATATCAAGAAACGAAACCAATCAGCAAGAGAACCTGCCAACAGCAGCACCAGTCTCATACCAATGGTCCATGAATGCAATCAAATGCTTGAAGAAAAAGTGAAACCAGATTGTGTAAAAGCAGAAAAAGATTGTCAGAATTCACTAACCCTAGCCACATACCTATCCATATCAGGAGTTTCTCCTCCACTTACAATACAATATAAGGGAATGTTAATGGAAGCAAAAAAAGTGCTTGAGTCCATAAATAAATAATAAACATCTATTGCACCACTTGACCTGGTACAGGGCTTGAAATCCTAGCTGTAGATTTGTTTCCTAAATTGAAAACATTGAAGATCAAATTTCAGTGGAGGTTTTCTTTGTAAAGGTATTTTTCGGTACATGGTATTTGTAATAACCCAGATCTGATCTTCACAGATTCCAGTGCAACAAAATTAGCAATCTGTATGATCTGCAAGGATTTGCTAAATCAATCAAAATTCATATAATACTGTTGCCTATTATATATTAGCCTGCATTCTAAATTCAGTGGCTAGAAACCAACAGGCAGCTGGCAGGCTTATGTGTACTAATAGGTTTATTGTCCATGTGATGTTATGTTATGTTATGTTAAGATAACTTGTAGAGCGCGCAGCTGCCCCAGCAACGGGGCGTCCCGGCGCTGAGCAAAATAGAGACTAAACAGCGAGTATCCCTCCTAAGAGAAAACAAGAAGAGCCAGGGAAGACATATGGATCAAAAGAAGGGGGACCTAATGAGGGAACAGATGGGTCTTTAGCGCTTTTCGGAAGGTCAGGTAGTTGTCCATGCTCCGGATGTGGGACGGAAGATCATTCCAGAGCTTGGCAGCCAGAACGCGGAACGAGCGACCACCAGCACGGGCCCTCTTCACACGTGGTATAGAGACCAAATGTTTGCCTGCAGAGCGCAGATGACGCGAGGGAGCAAGCCAGATATTATACCAGAGGTAGAGGATTTCAGGATCTTAAAAGCAAAGCAGAGAGATTTAAACTCCAACCACCTTTCCATTGGCAGCCAGTG
This sequence comes from Calotriton arnoldi, assembly GCA_963921515.1. NCBI lineage: Eukaryota > Metazoa > Chordata > Amphibia > Caudata > Salamandridae > Calotriton > Calotriton arnoldi. The sequence goes on from CAWUFW010019831.1 coordinate 58,448, forward strand.
TAGCCGCCGAATGGTGCTAGAGGTGGGACAGCGACTGGGCAAGGCAAGAAGAGTTCTGGCGGCGACATTCTGGACCCTCTGAAGTCTTGAGATCTCGGTCTTATTGACCCCAAGATAGAGCACACTGGCGTAGTCCAATCTAGATAGAACAGATGCTTGCACAATGGTCTGCCGGATGGAAGGGTCAAAGAAACCCAACATGGGTCTAAGACTGCGCAGAATGCCAAGACATGTCGCCGCCACCCTCTTAATTTGAGCTTGGAAGCTCAGCGCTGAATCAACTCATACACCCAGATTTTTCACCACCTTTTTTGGAGTGGGGGGGGGGGGTCCCAGGGAGGAGGGCCACCAATGCCCGCTCCACAGCTCATGATCCTTCCCGACCAGCAGGACCTCAGTCTTGCTGGCGTTGAGCTGTAGGCAATTGGCAGTCAGCCACTCTGCTACATCCGCCAAGCCACCTTGAAACTTGGCCGCATCATTTTGGCAGTCATTGGAGAGGGCGACTACAAGTTGGGTGTCATCAGCATATGTCACGATCGTCAACTTTCTCCTTTTGGCTAGTATGGCCAGCGGCTGGACATACAAGTTAAAAAGTGTAGGGCTTAGCGCAGAGCCCTGAGGGACCCCCTGTTTGATGGAATACACCCTAGATGAAAAAGGGGGAGCCGACACTTGAAAAGACCTGTCTGAGAGAAAGGAGGTAAGCCAGGTCAGGGCAGCGCCCGCAATGCCGGCCTCCTTCAGTCTTTGGATCAGGATCTGGTGCGAGACCGTATCAAAAGCGGCACTGAGGTCCAATAGGATCAGTGCCGAGGTCCGTCCCTCATCCAGAGCTGCTCTCAGATGTTCGGATACAGCTAGGAGGGCTGATTCAGTGCTAAGGCCGCGGCGGAAGCCACACTGAGAGGAGTCCAGAATGTGATTTTCCTGCAGATAGTTAGACAGGATAGAATTGACATGTGCTTCAGTGATTTTAGAGATCCAAGGCAACAAGGAGATAGGGCGGAAGTTCTCCAATTTAGTCGGGTCTAACGTGGGCTTCTTTAGAAGCGGCATAACAACGGCCTGCTTCCATGACCTAGGGACAATGGCCCTGGCCAGAGACAGGTTGATGACCTGGCCCAGCGGTGGGAGTAAAACGGATAGTAATCTCCTCAGATGTTCCGGCTTCATAGGGTCAGTCGGGGAACCAGATTTGACCTTCCTGCAGAGTATAGTAAGTGCTTCTTCAGTAATGGGTGAAAAAGTGGCTAATATATGAACGGAGGGGGATGGACCCTCGGAATCACTAACCAGACCCGTCGAAGGGAAGGTTTTGTAGATGTTTTCCACCTTGTTTATAAAAAAGGTGGCTAGGTCCTCACAATGCTCGTTAGACTTGACTGTGGGTGCCTTAAGTGCCCCAGCGTTTTTTAGGTTAGTAATAATGGAGAAGATCTTCTTGGTGGGATTCTGACTATTTCTAATCTCCTCCGAGAAATAGGAAGCCCGTGCTTTCTGAACAGCCTTATGGTATTTTTTTATGGCGGATTGGTAATGGCCTTTCAAAGTGATATCAAAATCTCGCCTCCACTCCCGTTCCAGCCGTTTACACGCTTTGCGCATGGTGGAGAGGTTGCCATTGTACCAGGGATTGGACTTGGTACTTTGTCCCTTCGACCATTTAGCCGGGACCATAGCATCCAACGGAAGCCTAAGCCAGTTGGTGAAAACATCGCTGGCCAAGTCAGGCTCGTCTGGCCAGCAGGGCATACTTGATGAAAGAGAGGTGCAGAGCTGGTCAAAGTTTAATTTGTGCCAGGGACGGCGGAAAGTGCAGTTCTGATGGGGCCTGCAAGATGACACCACCCCAAGGAGCTTCATAGAGATCAAATAGTGATCCGTCCAACATAACGGAGTGGGGGTTAAAACAGAAAGACCCGAAAGGTTAGTAAAAACTGGGTCGAGTAAGTGGCCCGCAGAGTGAGTAGGACCGTGGACCAATTGAAGCAGCTGGCAGGCCGCTAGGTCCGCGGAAAAATTAACCGCTTCAGAATCATGAGGATTGTCAAGGTGTAGGTTTAAATCACCAATGACCAGAAAGTTGGCATACCTCACAACCAGAGTGCCTACTAGATCTGCCAGCGCAATCCTCCCCTCCTTGGAAGGGCCCGGAGGGCGATAAACTATTAGGCCCGTCAAGGTGAGAGAGATCCCAAAACGGCCGCACTCACAGCCCGCTACATCTTCCTTAACCAATGTGCAGGTAAAGTATGATTTACAGACAACTGCCACCCGCCCCCCCTTGACTCTCGATTGAGGGTGCAGATGCTATAGCCTGAGGGAAGCGCCAGACCCGGTTCAACCACCGTGTCGGCTGACAACCAGGTTTCTGTCAGGAAAAGGACATCAGGAGACTCGTCTTGAAGTAGGTCGAACACATCTAGGTAGTGTTTGACCAATGACCGGCAGTTAAGACTGAGCATTTTAATAATCTGTCCTGAAACCAGCGATTGTTTAGAAGGGGGTCGCAGGGTAACTTCAGAATTATAGCCGCAATCCCTGCAGCAAAAAGGACCCATAGGGGTATTAGGTAGGGGAGAGCAGACCGAGCTCATTAAAGATCTAATAGCCAGGAGGTTGTCGCGGGAATAAGAGTAGAAATTTTCCTCGAAACTTGCAGAGTGACTGGCGACTGGCGTTGTCCTGGCGCAGACGGGCTTGACTTAAGCGCGCCTTTGGCGCGCCCGCTGCGCGGCTGAGCCCCCATCCAATAGAAATACCCCCTGACCGGAAATGAGGCCACTCGATAATGGGAGGAGCCGTGTCCCTCCGTACAATCGGCACCAAGAGCCATGACGGACCGGGGACAGCGGAGGCAGCGCCCAGGTGAGCAAGTAATTAGGCAAGTTTGAAAATTAAAAACACGTTAGTACTCAGCAAGTTAAAAACCGATACACACAATATAAGTAGTGCTCGGAAACGCGAGTGCTAGGCAAAGTTAAAGTGCACATTAGAACGCGCACAGAATAATGCAGTGTCACACAGAAGAACCAATTTGAAAAGCACAGGACGGAGCCTCGCGGCAAGCGCTAATTGTCAGGTAATTTCCTCTCAGCAACCTGAGCAAAGGGCAATGACACTAGACTATACCTATCAAAATCATCCTCTACTTTCTAGTCTTTCACCTATAGGGACCTTAGTAGTCTTGAAATACTTTCTGACATGAAAGCATCAGAGATCCGATAGAAAGCTTACATGTACATACTCACTCGAACACATTACAGCTCTGCCAAGCTACGCAGGGTGTAGCTGTTAAGGCATTTCTTACCAAAAAATAGACCTGACCTTGGGAAGCATTAGACTAGCATAAGGAATTACATCTAACTAATTTAATGATAAATGTTTGACCTCTCCTGTTGCCAAACAAACTCCAGGCCCATGTGTCTGCACAAACCATAATCTTTTGTCTCCTTGGTGCAGCTACAGTGGGCGTAGAGGGTGTGGCCAGTTAAAATATGGAAGACTCACACTCAAGAAGTCCACAATATTTAGCTACTAAAGGTGAGTAAAGGAATCTTAAGAGAAAAGGTTTAACTCTGGACAACAGGATACTGCCTAAGAAGGCAGCTTCTTCGCACAACAACATTGAAAATACCAAACATTCTAAATACCAAAATGCCCCTAAACTTGCTGTATGGTGAGAGGGTCAAGATAAAGAAAGTTCGTGGTACCAGAAAAAAATATGGCAGTTAGAATATCATTTTTATGTACAAAATTTAAATAAAGTTTTAAAGTTTACTTTAAGAAGGAAGAGAAGGAGAATAACAGAAAGAACGTAACAGCAAGACTTCAGTGGCCAGTGCGACACATGTATTTTTAAGCTGCATCTGCCAGTGACAGGAATGTGTGGGAGAGGGGGAAGAGGGTGTGTGGGAAAAAAAGGTGGCAATGTATGCATGAAAACCAAACCTATGGCAGTTACACAATAAGATAGGGAACTGGGGAAACTCTGATCAAATCGGTCTTTTAAAACAACAGGTTAGTCTACCAACTGTTCTTCACCAGTAAATATGGGATTCAATACTTTGAGGTTTATTTCACCTATAGATATATGTAGTCTGATTAGTAATGTCAGGTTATTTTGCTACACATACTTTGTGGAGCACCGGAATTGTTTTCTGATTTGCTTCTCTCTGCTGCTTTTGTCCACTGTTGAATTTGCATACAAACACTGAAAAACATGGATAGGTCTGGTCTTATCAAAAGGCAAGGGTGGTAGATTGACTTGTAGACCTCCTGCATTTTTAATCTTCATCTATCTCCATGTCATTGGTTTTTTACATACTAGGCCGAAAAAAGCCTCAGACCTAAATATAAGACTGAATCATTCATACTTCTACATTCATGACTTCAAAGGTGGCAAACCCTAGTTAATGCAAGAGTGCAAACCATCAAATTACTGCATACAAGTACAGGTCAGTTACTCTACCGAACACAAGACTAGGGACGTCGCACTCCAGTCAGCTGTCTGAGGACAAGTAACTTCAAATAAATTTTTATTTACAACCGATACAGCATTGCTAGAAAATTCTAGGCTAATACTCTCTAGTGACGAACAAACATCTACATTCACTACTAATCTGGATAAACAGGGGTTTCATCTAAAGAAATCAGAAATATTCCTAAAAGGATTTATGAAATTTTACTTGATCAGTAAGTTCCTTGTCATTCCCCAAAGATAACATAATCCAATACTCTATAATCACCAACAGTCACTCCACTGGGGTTCACACAAAACAGTGAAATTAAGTCCTGTCTTCAGAGGCTGGGGAGCTTAACAAATCCATCCACTCATTCTGCCCGAAGCATGCTACACCTATAGTCTGCTCAACCAGACTTCCTGGAGAAAATTCTTAGACCATGCTCTGAACCTCAATTAGAAAACAGACCCTCCCATCTGGAGGGGTGTTCGAGAGCAGAACGAATATGAATCTATAGAGAATGAGCCTTTATACTATTGAAAGGTCATTATGTCTAGGAGTCATGTATGGCAGAGAGTTGAAGGCTTTGCTACATTCAGAAAATTCCCCTTGCAAAAGAGCAAAGCTTGATAACTATATTAGAACATGGACTGTGAGCCCTTCTTTAAAAACAACAGAACGACAGACGATAATTCTTGTGTAGACCTTCTGTTCAAATATTCCAATGTTTGGCTTATTGTTTCAGCCTGTTATTAACTCTGGTAGATGGCCTTTGACGAACACTACAGTTCCCAGCAGCTGGTCAAAATGCATCAACATTTCCTTTAGTCTGCTTGTTTGCATGGCCACATTAAATTTGACAACATTTCACCATATTTTATGTCCTCACATTTCAAAGTTAGCATTAAAAATTACAACTAATGAAGCTCAGTTACCGGTTATTGCCTTCTTCACGGAATCGGACAAAGTGGTCAGAGGTATTCAGGACGGTTTCATTCAGGTAGGTCCAGACTTGTTCATCTGGTTTTGGGTATGCCTCATATTCGACTCTTAAGACTAGGTTTTCTCCAGCATGTATTTCCACTGTCGTATTCTCCACTGGAAACAAATTGATGAACCCTAGATCTGATCAGCAGCAACAAGACATACATATGTACATTTTAGTTCCAACAATTATAGAATCCTTCCACAGTGCCACAACACGCAGTAATGGGCAATGACTCAGAAAAAAGATGCCGATATTCAAAGTAGGAAATTGAATACAAATGTACCCACCAGTTTCTATAAGCCAGCATTTAATATGTTTAATCTAACAAAGAACTAAAGACAGCAAAACAATACAATGATAATAAAGCAACTGTACATGAGCCATCAATTCTCACAGGGCTCGTATAAAGAGATGTCTCTAATGGCCAACAGCCTACATAAACTATTGCCTTTTCTTCTATGGGTCAGTTTAGATCTGCGTCATGTATGTTCATGCATTTATATTCAGTGCGCATAAGACTGCATAGGCAGAGTACAACAAATCATCTCCACCCAATTACATGTGTATTGTTTTTGCAACTGAGCAAATGTGTATTTCACTTGTATAGGAGGAAAAATCTACCCAGATTGTGTTGGTATTCATGGATACAATTTCTCTTTTTCTTTCATCGCTAAATTCAAACACTATTAAATAAATCAGCTGGAAGCTTAACCATGATCAGTTTTCCTTAAATTAGCAAACCCCTCTAAATAGAAAGACACATAGCCTTATCAAACAAGTTTTAGAAATTAGAAAACAAACACTTATTAATCACAGAATCAGCATTCCCATCACCTGCCCTCACGATACAGGTGAACTTTGAAGCACTTATTTCAGATTAGTGAAGACTGAAAATCAAAAAGGTGACACCTACGTACGGAGCTGCCAACTTTTCATGCTCAAATCCACGACTATTAACTATGACAGAAGAAACGCTGTGCTTAACAAATATATCCATTTCACTAATGCATTTTAAATGAAAATTACTACTGACTACATGAAAAGGGCCAGTTATTCCAAGCTAAATTATTGGAATAGGTTATGGACGGTCTACTATGCTATATGAAATATTCTAATCAATGGAGCAAGTAGATAAGTGGCCAACAGCACATAACTCGGAAAATATTCTTCACAACCAATAGAAAAAAAATAAAACCTAAATCTATAAAATGGGAAAAAAAGTAAGTGGAGTTCAAGTAAAATTAAAACGAACAGAAGGGGCAGATTTTAAACAACCCGAGTGCAAATGTGCATAGTGTCCTGGGCATTGCAGGTTATGGATACTACGTGGTCCAATCCTCCCTCTACTAATGTGAACATGGCACTTCTATGTTTGACTTTAACCATTCATTAGATTTCTGTGCCAACAATGGAGTGCAGGCTTGCAGTAGATGTGGCCTGAATGACCAACAGCAGGGAGTAGTTGGATGCAGCAAATGACTTCACCACCTCTTCTTTTAGTGTCTTCAGTTTCCTACTCATACGTGATCTTTGCCACCTTGCCCACAGCAGTAAGTACCTGTTTTTAGTAACATTCTTGTTTTACATTGTCCAGCCCTTCGACCTGGTCTCTCCTAATTCAAAAAGGTTCAGTGTTTATTTGAAATTTATATTGAGTCTTACATAATGCTGTTTTTATTCTCTCCACTCTCACCCAATGTGGTAATGGTCTGCATCCTGAAGTTTATCCAGCTCCACACCCACATCAACATATGGATCAAATGATAAGGCTATGTCATTAGTCCAATTTTTGGGGATTAGGTCTATCATACCACTTCTTTGCTGATGATTGGCAAGACTGTCTTTGTGCTTTCCATCACAGACCTCCTGCACCAACCCTATGGTCTAGTCATTCTCACGTATGGCGTCAATAGTCTGAAAACCCTTATTCCCCAAACTTACTCAATTAGAAGTCACTCCCTCAAACAATATTTATGACCCAAACAAATTATATATGGATCCTTTTTTCAATGCTTACTCTGAATGCAAACATCATATGCACAAAACACAGGTATAGCACTCTCTGGCTTGAAATGTAAAGGGAAATTGTAATGTCAGGAATTTCTATTGGTTGTCCTAGCCACTTCTTACTTTTATGAATACTTGCCACAGCTATAAAGTTTCATAAGCAGAAGAATTCCATTTTTTGGTTCAATAAAGGATTTTTTGATTTCACAGTAATTAAACATTTTGTAAAGATTTGAACATTTAAGCAGTAGTGTGCTGTGATCCATGACTGATTGTGAATGGATTGGCAGTTTAAGCCACGTTTTTAAAACCAATGCTTCATTTTACATGTACAATGGCCATCTCTGATTATTTTATATATAGGATTCATCACCAAGTCCTTGGGTGTTTGTCAACAGAAGAAGTTGGGTGAAGGGTAAGTTGACAATAGAATGTCTGGGTTCTTCCATTTGCCACTCACCTGAGTGAACGGCTTTGAGATCTCTTGTTTTCAGAAGAATCCTGAGGTGCTGTATAAAATGGTTTTGAATTGTGATTATAGTAATTTTTTAACCTGGATCAAAAGAATCTGGCCCTGATTACAATGTCGGTTGGAGTTGCCTCAGCACAACCTCCCATTGTAAAATGTAAGTTTTCCAACATCCCTGCACCGTGTGGCAGGCATGTGCAGGGATGTGAAGGGGGGGGCACCAGAGGTGCCCCCGAGGGCCACATGTGGCGGGCCAGGGGGGGGAAGGGGGCCCTGCTATGGACCCCCAAAGGCACTTTCCGGCAGCATTTCCATGTCGGAAATGCCGTCATGGAACTGCTGTTGGAAAATGCCGTCGTAATCCAGACGGCGGAAATGCCGTCCTTTAGGGATTATGAGGCCTTTCCGACTGGCCGATGGGCTTCTTCAGCCCGGTGGAACTGAGCCGGATTTCCCAGGTGGTTTAAACTCCGACCGCCGTCATTGTAATATGGCGGTCGGAGTTTAAACTTACAATGTTGGTCGGAAAGTCTCCGACCAGAGGTTGAAGGCTTTCCGATTGACATTGTAATTAAGCCCTCTGTACTTTGTACAGTCTGGAAAATATGTTTGACAATAACGAATACATCCTACAGATGGAATATATTTACTTGTTCTCTAATCAACCATAGGGGACCCAGAATTATAAGTGAAACTTTAGAAAAGTGAAACACAATTGCTACACAACTCAAAAATTCCATTCAGGAATAGTTCTCTGGAGAGCTTAAGATTCAGTAGAGCCCTAACATATATAACTACGAACAGCAAAGTGAGGCAGAAAAAACAATTTATGAAAATGCATTTATGCAGAACAATCTAAGTAAGATGATTTGGAATTATGCAAAATGGCAATAAGAGGTAACACAATACATCATAAAACACTTTTCTCTCCTATATATTTTATCCCTGCCCCCAATATCTGCACTACCACCTGACAAACTATTGCCCCAATCCACTTCTCCTCAGGTTTAATGGGATGGAATTCGTTGGGGGTATTAAACCAGTACTATTTTCTTTGGCTTTTTACTGCACAAAAGGCTGTGTTTGTAAAAACAATAATTCAAGGGAATAGCCATTCCTTCCTATAAATTATTTTCTATATTGCCCGAATTCCCAGGAGTTCAATATACTAAATAGAATGCTCTGCATTTCACTATTTTACATGTAGTATTAAAGTGAAGTACAGCAGGTATAGCTATAGTTTTACTAGTGCAATATCCTGATTACAAACACTAACAGATGCTTAATAGAAAACCCTAGGGGAAAAAAGGCTCTGGTTTAAACAAAAATCACCAACCGCTGATAAAACTTCTGGCAATGCATGTGCTTTCTGGAACTGTACACATGGCCTTCCAGTAGATACCATGACACAGAAAATTTGCTGAATTACAAAATAGCATCCAGGTCCATAAGAGACAGACATCAGCAATAAACTAATAAAATAAATATTTATTTTTTATGAAAACAAAGTGCTTATATTACAGTAAACAGACATACAAAGTAAAGTGGCATTCCAAGTAACCGTTCACAAAACTATATGAAAAAGAATTTAACAGCAGCTCTATAACAGGACAAGAAAACAAGGAGCAGTCACTTATAGGAAACTGCTCTCTCCAACACAGTATTCAGCCGCTCCTCCACCCGGCTAATCATTACTACAATATGGTCCAGGTGGTTCTCCAGCCTCGCTACATTTTCCTCCTGCCTGGCCATGTAATTGTCCAGCCTGGCCATCCAAGCACGCAAACGCTTACGGGACAGATTTCTGGCACGTTTCACTTTTGCAGCAGGGGCAGAATGCTTTGCCATGCTTAGGTGCTGGCTTTTGGCCTGCACCAGTAGTTGATATCCAGTCTTCTGCCTTTGCTTCTTCCTTTGCAGCCCCTCCACCAGTGGTGCTGGTGAAAGGCTTCTCCCTGAAGGACCCCGCTGAGGTTCCTTCTGCTTCCCATCTGAAGAAAGAAAAAAACAGCTTTCGTTGTACCCAACAGTAAGCTCTTGGCCATTGCACCCAACTCTTCTGGTTCTCCTCATTCCAGGCTGACCAATTCCACTTCTCTGTACTGATGCTCATTTAGATCCATTCACACCCCACTTCTCGCAGGGATCCCCCATGGGTTTACCCGTATTCATTTTGCTCTATATAATCTCTCTCTGTACCATCATGTTCTGTCTCATCATTCAATCATCCATCTCCTCGCTGACAATATTCAAAGAGCTTTTCCTTCCTCACAGATTCTCATTGTCATGCTTGTCTACTTCCCAGCTGCCTAACCAGCCGTACACTTCCATGAACAAACTCTAAATTTGAACCGTTCTAAGTCCTGGAGCCAAATTTGTTCAAAAGAAGACCTGCCATTTCTCTGGGAGCCACTATCCTACTGAACTAGGAGCCCGCCTCCCACAGCTGACATCCAGCACATTGCATAAGACTACAGCAATATTATTTACCAGTGAACACATATAGAGAATTAGTTCTGTAAGCATACAGATCTATTGTAACCAGTGTCCAAATTATCTGTTGAACAACGGTAATCCTGAGATGTGATATTAAATGCTCCATTCATTATACTTTCCTAAACAGTGCTTTTTCCACACTCTACTAGCTTCCTGTGTGCCATTTGCTTAATGTAACTTCCATGAATCATTTGGGATCCAGGAGCTGACCTCTTAAATAAATACAACCAATACAGACAAAATAACAACATTTAGCCTCTAAAATGTAGGCACTTTCTCTCAAGTGTCAGCAATGTTTGCAACATGTTTCAAAGAGAAAATCACAGGCATCAGTGATAAAACAAGTTTAATTTTTTTATAGATTAGTTAGGTTTAAAGTTCACATAACATAGCTGAGTACACCTTTTTTGCAATAACACAATTTCATTGAGTTTTCAAACAGAATAAAACAATGTAAAAGGAAAAATCACATTATAATAATCAACCAGCTCAGATTTTGAAGATCTTGTCACACTTTAAGGACTACCTACTCCTAAAATTCAGTGCTGATTAAGAGCAATTAAGCACTGAACCATGTAATAATAAAACCAACTGCCCAGCTCGACCTCCTTTGCATTGCCTCCTCCATTACATATTATAGGAATCCTACACATAGCACATATTTTGGCACCAGGGCCCCCATGGTCTTCGTCTTCAGCAGAATCAAACAACTTTAATGCACAGAGTCTAAGAGGCCAGACTTTTTCCAACCTTGTGTGACTGCCTTGGATGTTATGAGTAATTAGTTTCTAATTCCAGTGTGTGCCACAGCCTGTATCCAATGCATTTCTGTGGGCACATCCCTTCTTCTTCAGTAATTAGTCTGAAGTTTCATGGCGGTGCGATGATGGTGACCCAGGAGGGTTTTGCACACCTTGCCCATTCTCTTCTGCCTCCTCTTCCAAGTTGTGGAATTCTCACTAGGCCTCTAGCTACTATCCCTCCCAGAACGTAGTTGATATAACTGAGAACCTCCCAAAAGTGTGTCTACAAGATACAATATGATATAAAAGATTTCAATAAACTCCCACCTTATAGGGATGATTGTGCCCTTGTCTGCCCTACATCTGTCACTGGTTAGATTTACTTTAACCTACACAGTCAGGCGCCACCTCAAACTTATTATTCCCAAAGACTTTATGAATGTTACGCCATTCCAACTCGGAGCTTTATTCATTACATTTTCACCCATTGGGACGAGTAGCCCCATCTCTTTAATTACATGCTATCATGAAGAACACAGTATAGTTTTGAGATCAGGCCTCTTCTGGAATCAAATATTTCCAGGAATTTTTCGAAAAAGGGTTAGCTGTCTGGTAGCTGCTTCTCTGATCTGTGAATGCATAACCCAATAGCTGATTCGTACATATTGAATTCTGTCTAGTGCAATTAGTTTGAAGGCATGCTTAGATTCTGGCAAGGATTTCACTTGTCCCTTAGCAAACATATATTTAACCATTAAGCTTTCACCTGTTCCCCAATTCTCAAATCCCTTCCCCATCATCACTGGAGAAAATGCCATCTCATAATGGATCATACTGGATGGGGCCGGAAATGGTGGAGAGACCAACTACAATCCTATTATATTTTACGGTAGAAGTGGGGTTCTGGTGATTCCCTATATGTACAAATGTCTTTTGGTCATCTCTTTCCTAACCCATGGTATAGCCCCAAGGGGGTGGGCAACAAGAGATCTATCCTTCTCTTTTCTGATTCCTTAGAAGACCATTCAACAATTCTCTAAATTTGGGTGGCATGACAATATTGTATAAGGTTTAGGCATGCCAGACCACCTCTGTTTAATGGAGCAAATAGTATTTTCTTTTCAGTCTGGCTCAGTACTCACCTGTAGAAAACGTATTACAAGTTTCTGAAAAGTTTCGGTTTCTGATTTAGGGAATCAATGTTGAGAGTGCTTGAAATAACAAAAGTAACAAGAGGTAAAACATTCATCATCACGACGTTCATTAAGCCCGACAATAAAATATATTGGTTGCCTCATCTTGCTAGGTCCATTCAAATTTGATTTTTAGGGCTGGTCAGTCAACTTTAGTCCAGTTCAACACTGATTCAGTAAGATTTAGTCCTAGGTATTTGGTAGAGAGTTTTCCATGTCCTGGGTTTTAAGTATTGCTAACCCCTCTTTTGGGACGTAGATTTTTAAAATCTCAGATTTATCTCTGTCGATCTTGATACCCAGGATTCTTTCAAAAGTTTCTAGACATTTTATGAGTTCAGGTAGGTATGTCTCTGGGTCAGTCAGGGAGAACAGCATATCATCCCTAAGTAAACTAATTTTGTGCTCCTCCACTCGATCTGCACTCGCTTAATCATATTAGCTCTCCTATGTGTTTCCAGTGGTTCAATAGTCAGGGTTAAAAGTATGGCAGTCTGAGGGCAGCCCTGCCTTTTCTGTCTTTGAAGCTGGAATATTTCATAGCAAGTCTCATTTACCTTGAACCTTGCTTCTGGCCTTTAATAGTTAGCAAAGATCCAGTTTCTCTTTACTGGCCCCATTCCTGTTTTATGCCACACTGCCATGAGAAAATCCCAGGTCATCCTGTCAATCCTTTCTCTGTACCTAGGGTGACTGAGATCTGGGATGCCTTTTCTCTTGATTTTCTCTATTAAGTGAGCCACTTTTCTAATATTGTCGAACCTGTGTCAATCACTAACAAAGCCACTTGGTTTGGCTCTATCAGAGCCAATATGACGGTATATAACTTTCAAGCAAGCACATTGGTAAATATGTTAATATCCTTATTAATCAGAGCTGATGCCCTAAATGACCTGCATTCTTCTGCTGGTTTCAGAATCACCACGATCCCTGCCTCTCTCATTGATGGGGTGATAAATGTATCCCCACTAGAGGAATTGAAAAAGGTTATAATGAACAGGGGGCAAATACCTTGTAAAAGGCTATTTAGGCAGCATCTGGATCAGGGGCTTTAATGGGGTGCATCAATAAATGTACACCTTTTTAAATATTCAAATGCTACTTATTGCCCCATGTCACTGCATCTTAGTAGGTTACTATTTTCCAGGTTGCACCCTAAGGTTCTCTAGCACCTAACTCCCAACCTCTGTCTCACAGTAGAACAGCCAGTCCCACTGTAAAACCACTTGAATCATTTAAATGAAAATAACTGGGTAACAAGATAAATTCAGCAAAATTATACTATGCAGATTGATTTCATTGCATAATATTTGCAAAACAAATATAGGTACAGTTGAGGTCTCACAAATTAGGATAGTACATGTATTTCAAAGCACAAGCATTTTTTTTTAATGTTCAAATCACTGCATGGCAAATTGTACCAAAATGATATTAGGCAGAAGATGTTGGCCACAAAAATGTGTGTGGAAACAATATGTTGGCATTACTGTAATTGAACAAAAAATTGAAACATTTGCAATTTTTCGAAATGTGGAATTGGAAACTTCTCAGAAGTACATAGGTGGAATAAGCCAACAAGCCCTTATTAGTTGTTTATTCAACTAAGTTCAAATGAATTATTTCATTACTCCCATTTAAATGGAGAGAACCATTGTTGTTGCATCAATTATACTTTCCCTTTAATTGAGCATTAATGAGAGCCATGTTCACAAAACTACTGCTGGGAACAAGTGGATGAGAGGTGTGATGTCATGCTGCAGCCCATGTGCCAGATGCCAAAAGAATGAGAGCAGCACCCTCAAAAACCTGAAACATATGTCAATCAGTTAGAGCTTTCATTCCCTTGCAGATGATCCTGGCTTGGCCTCCTTTCCCTAGTCCTTCCCCCTCCATCCCTGTTCTCCATCAACTAATTAAATATCTAGCAACATCTTAAAAGCTTCCAGTTTTCTCCCCAATATTTCACACTTCACATTTGACACAGTTTCTCATATGTGGTCTCCTCTTTCTATTCATTACTCTATCAATGTTAAAGCCTCCGTGCTTAAAGATTTCCTGTACTACTCTTCTCCTCCACCCCTTCTCTGATAATCATTCTTACTCTCCATCCCCTGCTACATTTTAACTTCATTTCCATCAAAACAAATGGCAAGAACTCCTTTTCAGCAAACAATGAACCATCAAAGGGTAAAGAGGGAGGCAAGCGGGGAATTGAAAGCTACAATATAGCAAATTAAACTGTAATCACATGCAAGTAGGTGCATAGCGGGTCTGTGCATATTTCTGATCACCATTCGTCAGAGGCAAAAATTCCTCTGCTTCCTATCCAGTAAATGCAATCTCTTCAGATTGGATAGCTGAATCAAACATGCCACTCTTTCTGCCGGAGCCGACCAAAGCTCTATTTCGCCTGGTCTTGGACAGGTAATGTCATGCTATTTTCAGGATCTTGGTGATAAACATGGTAATTTTATCATATATTCAACTTCTGCAAAAAATAATGCCCTTCCTAGTGCTCAGTAGGAGAACTCCAAAACCGGAGTAATGCAATTCTTCAATTCTCACCAGTTAAGAATGTAGAAAATGTACTACAACAAACACCAAATGGCCACTCGGTGCTTATGTGGGAGCAGGGCTGCTGGCCTCTAAATAAAGAGGAAGACCAGCCTTCATATTCATTTTACACTTTTTAATGTTACAGGCAGGACCGGCCAATGTTAAGAAAGTGAATAGCTACTGCTACGGTGTTACTCCTGACCTGTCTCTCAAACCCCAAAGATGAAATATTGCTGAGTCCTGGGCTAAGTCCCATCACACAAAGTGGAACCTATGTGAAAATGTGTTTCAATCTGGAGGAAAAAGTATAATGACGCCAAAGAGACACAACATTATGCCATTAATTTTGAAAAACATAAAACTTGGAGAAAAATAAATAAACATACGTTTAGTGAAATTCTGTTCTCATTCTCACATTTATTGGCCCTGTCCGTCTGTTTTAACAAGACTAATTACCAGCCAAGAAATAAATAAATGCTTATGACAGGAGGCCTACAAGTTACAGACCAAGGCAATGCTAAACCCTTGTGCAGAAGGACAGTCCATGGTGAAGATCACTTACTTCGACAGAAGCTCAAGAAGGAAAAACCAAAGGTAGCACTTAAGCCTCCAACTTAGTGCTCATGGTTCACAGAACTGATGGGCAATTTAATTCAATCCTCATTCAGCCACAAGTGGTGGTCCCATTGAATTTCAATGAAGCCGACACTCTCCCAGAAATAAGGAGAACCCAGATCAGTCTAAGTCTGTAGGCAAGTCAACCCAATGGGATCATGGCTTAGGTCTGTATGTGCATGTGTGAGTAGCTCTTCCAGTCCTTTTTGTTCTGCCTATCCTGGTACTTTTAGTCTTCGATTAGGCAAAATAAGAAATGCAAAGATAAGAACAAAAAGAAAGTAGGAAATTCTCAAACCAAAATAGGGAAATCCAAAATGCAGTCTACTAGGAAGGAGTGGGACGTGAGTGTAGGCCAGCGTCAATGGGTTTTTACACAGTTACACCAAATATCATTACTCCAGGTCAGAGACTGACTGGAGAGAACAAGAATCCCATCTTTTTGCATCATAAAACATGTCTTACCTATTGATGAAAAAGGAAGGTGGACTTACCAATGACATTTAAAATGATCGAGGCATGCGACATTCCAACAGCATTCCGTGCTTGGCAGGTGAAAATGCCAGAATCATTGACTTCTACAGATGGGCGACTCAGGGTTAAATTAAGTTCGTAGGAAGAATCGGCATGATATTTGCTTTTGCTTGTAACTTGCTGCCAACAAAACAAAAAGAAATGTACGGCTTTCTTTTATTGAATGGACAGAGCAACAATATTTCTGAAGCATTGTTGTTACCCAGAGCCATTTTCAGGCTCAATCTTGAGCCATTATGTAAAGTGATATAACTTATTTTAATTTTTCACTTTTTAATACACAGTATTAGACCATAATTAAATTGTGAATGAAATTCTGTTTTATTCTATATATACACACGTAACCATTAGAAACATTTCCAAACCTCTCACTGATTTATCTAGTCTTTATGCACCGACTGCTTATAACTATTATCCAACATTCTTGGTTAAAATGTTTTTTCCTTACAAATGCATATGAAAATGTATTTAAAAATGTTTAGGCTAAAAAAGATATATAATTTAAAAAAACACACACACAGGAAATCTCTCCCATCCCCACCCCTCCTTTGCAGACTTTCCTGAAATGTACAGCACCACTGGGTCCTGCAGCCCTCAAACAATGTGTGTTAATTGAATTCTTTAGATCTATTTTACACTGCACGACCACCAACCAAATTGGAATTACACCCAAACAAGCTGCATGTGCTTTACAAGTAATTTAACTGATGGCAGTTAACTCCTAATTATCACACATGCGGACAGAGCTGGTAATTATAACTTGTATGCTGATGGAAGTGAACCACGAGCGGCGGATGAATAGATGCTCTGTTCAACCCTCTCCTCTCAGCTGTGTAGATAAAAGATCCGAAAGCAATGCCGACCACTCACTTCACAAAATGACTGGGAGGACCAAGACTGGAGTGCACAACGTGCCTTGCCAATTCTTTTGTTTGTTGATTAATACAGTACAGGCAGGAGTGGGGCAAGGGTTATAAGTGTCAAAAGCAAAAATGCACTTTTGCCTGTGGTGCAGCCATGGACGTTGATTCACCAAAATGCCCAGGGTAGCGGAAGTGACATCACACACCATTGACATTAATAACTTCACAGGAAGTGACATCATCTTGACCTTATATCATTACACGAAGTGAGGCTACAACCTTTAGGGTACTTATTTGGTAATCCTTGGGAACTCTAATGCTTTCTTTTTTTATTATATAAAATATTATGTGTTTGTCTGAAGAGAATATAGTGCTACAGAACACTGATAGTACTAGTAGCCTAACTTATTCACGCCACAAAGAGCCATAGCTTAATGGTTCCCCCATGGTAAAGCACAATGGGATATCTATTAATAGATCGAAGGAAGTATTTAAGTTTGCATGTATAAATCGATATACACCTTTTATTGAATATGAATATATTATTCCAGATTGCCAATACAATTCGATTGCTGATCATTTTCAAGGCTTTTTCACTAGTGCAAATCACAGAGAGGTTGAGGTTTTTGCACACAGAATTTTTCATGTATTAACAATAATGAATCAAAGTAGTAGCTCATACAAAAATGTGTTTTGTTTTGTAGTCAATGTTTACTTAATTAAAAGAATATGCATTGCATTGCTGAAATTATTTATTTTATAAAAACCTAAATGTAAAGCCCTGGTCCCAGAGAAAGCTACAGGAACTAAACAGGGCTCATTAAGATGCCCTTCCCCCCATATGCCATGGGTGCCCTCTTAGGCAAAAAACACCATACAATACGTGCCAGGGCCAGCTGCAGACTTGCACACAACACCACATGCTCTCTTATACTCACCGACATTAACTCACTCATTCACTCTCACTCGGATACATTGATAAATTACCACACACTCACTTGGACTCACCAATTAATTCTCACTCAGGGCTATGTATTTTCGCACGGACTCCCTTATTCTCATCTTTTGCACTGATTCTCGCTCACATTTAGTCTTACTCAAATGTTATCACTCCCTCAAAATCACTTGCATGCAGTCTTACTCTCATTCATTTATTCACGCTTATTCCCACTCACTATGAAGTATTAATTCTCACTTACAGTTACGTCCACTCACTGTCACTCACTCACATATTAATGGCCATTAACACTGCCTCACACTCTCTAACAGTCTACATACTCATTCTTATTCATTCTCACTAACTCACTCTCACTTCCAGTACCTCTCTCACTCACTAGTGCTCACTCACTAACTCACTTAAAGACTCGGCTCACTTTCTCTCACTCACTACCAGTCACTCATTCTTTCTCACTTTAACACACATGCTCACACATACTCTCTCTCACACGCACACACGGACACAACATACATTTAAAGGCATTTACCTTACCTCAGCTATCAGTGAATATCTTGTTCCAACTCTCTGCCGCCACATTTTTTACTACACCAACAGAAAATACTGATTACACTCTTTTTTCTTGCATGTTTCCTTATCGCTCCCACTATGTCTGTTTGAGTTCTCTCACACTAGCCTCTTTATTACTTCTATTACTACTGCCTCCTTACCTTCCACTCTCTTTGAACTTTGTCTCACCTCTCTCTCACCTATCACCCCTTTCTCACAGATGTCTCTTTTTCACGTGTCCACCCTCTCTGCTTTCTTTCTAGACTTTCTCTTTGTCACACCTAGCTCTTCTAATTCTTTCTCTCTCAGCTGCACCTTTCTCATTTTTCCTCTTGGCACATCTCTCACAAGATTATTTTGAAACAGGACTCTGCTAGAGGGAAGTGCAGAAAAATAAGGGCATAAATGCTGCCAAAATGTTGGCTTGAATGACCACTTGCCCGGTTGGGTTGTTCAGTGCTGGCTCTTGCATCATGACAGTAGCCGGTGTATGAAAAAATAATGAAAAAAGATTTCACCAGTGTCTTCGATTTAAGCAAATACACTACCTGTTACTCTGGGCTCTTGTAGGCAGCAGAAACACTAGGCCATCGTGGTGGGTTCAGATGGCAAAGTAGAGACAACGCATGTCACAACAACAGGACGTAAACGCATGCAAGTGCAATGTCTGCCTTCCACGGCTAAATCGGTATTCTGAGGGATTACTACTGTTATCGACCATCCTCACGCCACATGATTGACAGCATGACAGGACACTAAATGTACACAGATGAACCTCCTCAGTGAATGCAGTCAGTGCATATGCGTTTCAGATGAATTTACCTCACTGGCCTTAGAATGGAATAACAAAAACCAATCTTACCATGTTCGGATGGTTCTTCCAGCTGCCTTCCACGGTGCTAAACACATCCCTTATCGTGCAAATTACTTCAAACTTCTCTCCCTGTTTCAGAAGCTGACTGTTTTTTGACAGAAATATGATTGGGATGACCTTGTGAACTAGAAAAAAAATTAAAACACAGTTCACTACAAGCTGAAATATTAAACTCCAAGAAAAACACGTCACCACAAAACCTAAAGCTAATTTTCCCTAATCCTCCATTTTTAAGTCTGGCTATATAACATCAAATTGAAAACAAATACAATAAGGCAAACCGAGAGTGTGGGACTTGGATCAGCCCAGCCATCGGTTTTTTTGTGGTTTTGATGGTTTGCCATTGCTTGGATGTGCAGTCCATCAAGACCATTGCATTTCCTAGCTTGCTATCTGCTCACACTTGGCATTCTTATTGCCGACACAGTCACATTGTATTTATTCATGAGTTTTTTGTTTAGAAGTGCCTGCTGTTTGGATGGCTTAGCCTGTAACACAGACCGAGATGTTCACGAACTGTCCCTGTTCATTCATTGTTTCCTATGCGGTAGGGATACAGGTTGCTGGATTTGCAGCTTTTTGTATTCATAAAGTGAAGATGTGCAAGCATCACTTAATATAAACTGCTTAACTATTGAAACACTAGTGTTAGATATAAAGTGTGAGTGAGTGCTTCAAGTTAGGTCTTTAAACCACGACCAGTTACTCAAACTGTAATTGCATGTGTTTGATTAAGTGGCAGCTTCAGTGAGGGGTCCGATGGAAGGCACTTGATAAATCAGCCACTTACACTCCCAGGTACATCCAGGGAACACATTCCATGGGGGAAGCCACAGTGAAATTGGCATTTCTTTTCTAAAATTCTTATCTGGTGCACACCATACAAATAAATACCCCAGTGCATTGCATATTAACAAGAAACAGCGTAACAATAAAATAGTAATACGATGCACGTCAAGAGGCAAACCATGTAATCATATAAACATTCCATATTCAACACAATATTTCAAAGCTCTACACTTTTTCACACGGAGCCCTCTAATTAACAAAAGGGTTTTGTCTCATGGAATGATGTTTACCAACTTTTCCTCCTTTAAATGATTTGTAAACACGTAATAGGCTAATAAAGTCTTAAATTCACCAGGCATATAATCTGAATTTTAACTGCATTACAGAAAGCTGCACATAATAAAGTTATAGATGATAACCTAAGAGCTCGAACATTTTCATTGAACTACAGTACAAACACTCTGGAAATCTATACAAGTGTGTTTTATTTCAATATAACCTTGGATCTTCCAAATACCTTAATTTAATCCGGGTAGCAAACATACTAGAGATGCTTGATAGACAGGTTTATAAGCAAGGAAGGCCATGTCAAACTGGATGCGGGTGGACAGTGACAACCAGTGCAATCAGTGAAGTATTCGTCTAATGTGCAGAATGTCGCACTCCCCGCAGAAGAGTGAGGGAGGGTGGATCTCAGAAAACCAGCCAAGTCCAGGTTGTCAGAGATACATATGAATAACACTACGACTTGCAGAAATGACATGCAGATTCAAAGACTATACTGAACAAAAACATTAGATGAAAATGTGTTACCTACATAACTTTTCCATATGCACGTTCATTGTCGGATGTGGATCTATCAAAACCAATATACATCTCAGAAGCCAACAGTTTACAATTCATGTTTGCCAAGAGCAAAAACACGATCTTGGCTTTATTCAGTTTGCAAAATGCCCTGCTATCCACGAGTCTACGGCCTGAAGGTAGTACCTAAAAACACCTGTTCCTATAGTGGAGTATCATGAACATATTGAGTAATGGATGCCTGGATGTACAGTGGGATAGTACAGCACTTCCACAAACAAACTCAAACCAGGGTCAACTGAATTGATTCCCAAAGAACACCAAAAGGCAATACTGGCCTTCTGAAAATCAAGGAAGCAAAACAGTTGTGTACATGACCCTGAAACTTATGCAAGATGTGCCACAGTTCTTTTTTTGACAATCTTGGTGAATGTGACTGGAAATCCAGCACCACCAATAAATAGGTGACCTTGCCATCCAACTCAGTAACATAGCTTAGACTACCGCCTGATCAAAAATGGAGAGTTTTGTCAAAAACAGGAAGGGTGTTAATAATTTGGGAGTTTATCCGTATTGTTGCATCTAAAGTACAATTTCTTGCAACAGATTGGCCAGTTCAAACTTTTTTTTTAAATCATCATCGTCAATCAGTGACCTCTATTAGGCAAAGAAGGGCGAATACCAAACTGCTGCATCACTTAGTAGAGAAAAGATATTCAACAAATTTAGCAGGAGGATTATCCTCCGCATAATATGTAGGCTTTTTTTACATTCTCAATCATTTCAGGAACACCAATTTCATCAAAGACTATTTAATTTAACTTTTTGGAAAGGTGCTGCATTTGAATAATCATTACGAATTAAATTTGATTGACACAATTAACAACTGTTGTTTAATCTTCAGTGAGATGCTCTGGTTTAGGCATGCCTGATTCTTTGAACCTCACATGTAGAACTGGCCCAAACAGGAAAAAAAAAATGGGGGGGAGAGCAAGCAAGGACACAATCCGAATATTTAAGATGGCCTGTGGTACAGCAACAGTTCACACAATGCTAAAGATTGTCTGTGGTTTGTGCTCACAGTAGAGGTTTATCAAGAGACCCTCCCAACCAAGTTCTTAGCATTTCTCAACACAAACCTGCATTTGCACATCTTTTGATGAAGCTATACAGCCATGCTTAGAGCACAGCGAAAACAGACCTTAAAACTAAATAGGCAATGTAAGTTTTATGTTTTTCTAAAATTCAAATTTTGATTGAGATGAAGCTTTTCAAATAGGTGAATATGACTTCATGTCACAAGTAAATTAATTTAAAGGGGTTAACGTGATTTCTTACGGGGAAAAAAAGTTTGTGAATCAAGGACCATGAGAAACTATTCTCAAGCTTGGCGCAAGATACAACTATTCACAGAAAATGACTTGTGTATAAAGCCTGAACGTTCAGGAGTAATGCATACCCAAGACAGGTACAAGACCCAACTA
Organism: Calotriton arnoldi; assembly: GCA_963921515.1. Taxonomy (NCBI): domain Eukaryota; kingdom Metazoa; phylum Chordata; class Amphibia; order Caudata; family Salamandridae; genus Calotriton; species Calotriton arnoldi. The sequence continues at coordinate 80,833 of CAWUFW010019831.1, forward strand.
CTCATAAAAAATGCTTTGTCAATCTGGCCCACTGACTTTGAATATCGAAAGTGCGGTTCTTAGTTTGAGGGGCATGTTCCTCCTGTCCACCACGTTAAACAAAAATAGAAAACAGATACTTTAAGGATTTACCTGGCTTTACATTCAAGGAAAATTGCTGTGAGGTTTTCACTTGTCCATCTTGTTTTGCTGAACATACATAACATCCTTCAAAAGATTTCTGCAGATTTTTTAGGATAATTCCCTGTAGGATATCTGGAATGAATGTCATGGCTTCAGGAACAGAACTGCCATCACAACTTCTTAAAGTGAAATCCGAAATAGTTGGGTCATTTGCAGGACACATTACAATCACACTGCGGCCCTCCTCGCCGTCAACGCTATTAGAAATGCTAGAGAGGAATGGAGTCCGGCTATCTGCATGGCACACAAAGGTGAGAAACATGTTAGGTCATGTTAAGTGACTACCTCAGAGCAAAAGAAACATATCAATGTATGAATAATAACATACGTTTATATACACCTATATACACACACATAGTTACTTTAGACATACACGGTCTCCAAACATGGTGCTAATGCAAACTCAGTTTCATCAACAAAATTAGTTACACAGCATTAAAAAACGCTTTTGGAGGACAGTGCAGGGATTAAATAAAACAGAAAATAACAGGTTACATGTTTTGGTTGTGCTTGGAAACTGGGCCAAAGGTGATTAAAGACTATTAAGTCCCCACTTTCTCAAAAGATTTTAACTGAAGTAAGCAGCAGGCACAAATGTATTGTATTGTATTGTAATTGCATTTGTATAGCGCTTACTACCCCTGACGAGGCGTCGAAGCGCTTTTTCGGCGAGTAGCACGCTACTCCGGGACCCATAGAGGATTAGTGTTGAATTAGTATAGTGAAACATGCAAGTAAATTTTAAGTGGTGGATATGTTAGTCAGTTATTTGGATTCGGAAGGATAGCAGAAGGATAGAAGAGGAAAGAAGGTTTGTATTTATATAGCGCTTCTAACCCCTGATGGGGTGTTGAATCGCTTTTTTGGCGAGTAGCATGCTACTCCGGAAACCCATAAAGGATTAGTGGTGAATTAGTATGGTGAAATATGAAAGTAATTTGAGTGGTGGATATTAGTCAGTTATTTGGAGTGAGAAGGATAGCGGAGGGATAGAAGGGAAAGAAAGGTTTGCATTCATATAGCGCCTGTTACCCCTGATGGGGTGTTGAAGCGCTTTTCTGGCGAGTAGCAGGCTACTCCGTAACCCATAAAGGATTAGTGTTGAAAATTAGTATAGTGAAATATGAAGTAATTTGAGTGGTGGATATGTTAGTCAGTTATTTGGATTGAGAAGGGTTGGGGAGGGGTAAAAAAGGAAAAAAGGTTTGCATTTATATAGCGCTTGTAACCCTGATGAGGTGTTGAAACGCTTTGTTGGCGAGTAGCACGTTACTCTGGAACCCATAAAGGATTAGTGGCGAATTAGTATAGTGGAATATGGAATTAGAGAAGTGAACATGCTAGTCTGTTATTTTGATTGAAAAGGATAGTGGAGGGATAGAAGAGTGAAGGATTTCTTTTTTTAGGTCATAGCAGTAGGAGGAGGCTTTTGGATGAGTAAAAAGGGTTTTTGGAGGGGAAGAGTCAGAGGGAAGAGTTTAGAAAGGTTTGTTTTGGGGGATCGGTACAGTAAAGGAGGTGTCAGAAGATGCAAGAGTACATAGAGTAGGAGAGAGTCAAGAAAGGGTTATTTTGAGGAACATAGTAGTGGTATGGCGTTTGGGATAAATGAGAGAGTGGGTGTAGAGGATATAATGATAGATGTATAGGGTGAGATAGGGTAGTGAATTGGAAAGAGTAGTAGAAAGAAGTTTGAGATGAGTAAGAAAGTTGGGCTAGAAGATATATTGAGGGAAGTATAGGCTGAGAAATAGGGTAGTGCATTGGAAATGCTAAATTAGAAGAAAGTGATAAATATATAGATCCATAAGTACATTGAAAGTCTATAGATGCATAAAGGAGGTAAGTATATGCAGATTAAAGATATTGATATAGGTAGCGGATGAGAAATAGGGTAGTGCATTGGATATGCTTTTTCAGGAGAAAAGTAACAGACACACAGATCCAAGTACATGGAGGTACATAGATGCCCAATGGAAGCAAGTACATGTAGACCAAAGAAGATTTTTTATTTTTTGTTTGTTTTTTGTTTTTATAACAACATAATTATTGTACATGTTTATACAAAGCAATACACGAAGATAGGCACATATCTATAGTGAAAATCAATGCTTATGTACGGAGAACCAAATACATAGGGTGGGTATTAATGAATAGGAAAATGGGCAGCATTCCCGACCAGTTTCGAACAGGCTCAAACAGGCACTCACCCTTGTCCTCTCCACCCTTAGCTGCGACACCCGGGCTGAGACGCCCTAAGCCTTGGCCGTTTATAGCCCTAGTAGTCAGGTGACCCCTTCAGCCCCTGGGAACCCTAGCCCTAACAATATCCAATCACAGCACTAGCCCTAAAATCTAGAACCAATAGGAGACGAGGACCTTACAGCCAATCTTAGCTCTAGTCCAAGCACCCAATCAGTTTCAAAAACCCTTGATCTCTACGTCCAATAGAGGCCCTAGCCCTACCAGTAGTCTCAACCCTAGTCCAAGCAACCAATGGCACAGGAAGCCCTAGTGTGGTGCTATAAAAGAATCATCTTTACCAAAGCACTAAATATGCAGGATTTTCAAGACAAAAATTTGATTTTTCTGATTAGAGAAAGCAGATAAACTTGTTAATTGGCCCAAAAGACAAGATCTTAATGGAATAACGCCAACAATACGAACTAACGCCATCAGAATAGTAACCAGTGCAACTGGCTGAGCCAGGTCATGCACGAAGGGCCAGAAAACCTCGTGTGGTGGCCAGAAAGGGTGATGGGAATACTTGCCCTAACACATCAGGGGTCGTTTATCATCATGTGCAGAAAGGAAATGGTCTTGCTAGTCAGCCCCACTGCTCCTTATGTGTCGAAACTGGTCTTAGGTACATAAAAGTTTATGCTGCAAAGGCACCAATGACCTAAAGAAATATGGAGCCACTGATCTATTCACCATGGTTTGTACGCATTAGCTCAAGAATCATATTTAGGTTTCCAATATATAGACTATATATGGAGCGCCAGTAATGTCTAGTTTGTGGAAGATCACTCATAATGGTGCTACATGCAAATAGCAAAATCTTCAGTATAGTGAAGAGGCTTTATCGTGAGCAGTAGTTGACCACAGATGGGAATCAATGGGACACAAAAGCGAAATTGCATTTAAACATTGTAGGAAATAAACATGTTATACTACAATAGTAACACCCTTCAATCTTTCCCATCTCTACCCCTCCGTTTACCCTTCCCACTTCAAACCCATAACCACCTTCTTTTTGCCAAAATAAAAGACAATTAGCATGTTTCTCTCTCCTCCTTATCCGTACTCTCACTTGTTCACTTAATCATGCCGCCCTCAATAAAGTATTGAATTCTCCACCCACATACCAATGGAGCTTACCCCGTTCTCCGATTATCTATCAACACTGTGCCCATTCTGACACCTTCAGAGGGTAAACTACCATCGAGTCTATTCCCTTGCTCATCCTAGCAAAACTAACATGCTCATAGCTTTTGAAGTCCCCTTTTCTGCTCTCTAGTCCTACCCAATGCACTACTATAATTCTCACTTACTGGCCTATAGTTTATCATGCTTTTCTTGGTCTCCAAGAAAGATTGCCGTTCTGTGTCACAATTCCTCAATGTAAAACTATCCTCTTGTGCAGTGCTCTGGTGTTTTGTAGTTACAATGATGCTATACAATACATTGACATACATACTCATACCCTTAAAAACAAAATATCTCTGTAAGCCAATCATTGGCCAGATCACTTAAAGGCTCATATTGATAGAGAGGTAAAAGGTTGCCACCCTACAACTGATAGAAACCCCTCCAAAATGGATTCAACCAAAGCAAAGGCAGGCTGATGTATTTTCCGCTTTTCTTACATTTCATTTGCCTGTCACCATGACCTCATCCCCATTCTCATTTTCTTTGACCGTTCCATGTTTATCATGTAGCATGGCATCCTTCAAAAAACATTTCTAGTCTAGGTATTACTTTAACGTCACTGTCCTGATTCATGTCCTATAGTTACATAGCCGCAAATAACTTCTTCCTTTTTGTCGAGCCTATTCTACTACAACCTACCTTTATTGAAGGGGTTCCATACGGCTGAGTCAGGATTTTCTTCTCTGTTCCTAATGAACTTAAAAGTATGTCACCAGTAACACTCAAACCGTTATCTTCTATATCCCTTATCACCTTGTGCAACCTGGCTACTCTCTATCAAGATTAGGATGGAGATCCAATACTTGACCCGTAGCCAAAAAAAGAAAAGAAAAAAAAAACACATCTGATTTCTAGCCTCCATCACCCCAACATTTGGCTCCTCATTGCCCTTCTCCCTTGAGATACTCTTCTCCGTTTGCAGTTTACTGATTTACATTGACAGAAACAATTACCGTATTTCATCTCCCAAAAACTTGTCTTTGATATATATATACTTCACAAGGTTGGGTGGCTATTGCAAGTCTCCTAACAAGTCCTGATCCCAGTCTTCTAACCCACACATAGCACTCATCTCCGCTATCTGGGGCAATTCGGATACCGCTATGTTATTACGTTCTTGCTCGGATCTCAAACTGTCCCCCACCTGGAAGTCCTCATATCCCTTACGAAGTCTTCAGACTCCGAACCTTCCCACTCCTTTCTCAACTGCAATGGAATGCACCTCCTCCCCCAGTCCCAGAACAGTCACCACCTAAATACCTTCTAGATTAACATTAAACATTACTACTTAAACCAAACTCACAAGTGATATGGATCCTACCAGACTGAAAGAACTTAGGAGTCTAAATATTGTAGTCGTTACATATAATGTTGCATCTCCACATCTCAACACAGTTCTTTTTGACCAGCCAAAGTCATTTTCTGTGTACTGCTTTGATGCTAACAAGAACTTGTGTGCAGAAGCATATAATCATTATGTTCTGTAAAGCAATTCTGCTGAATGGGCAAATAATTATTTTTGGTTGCTAGCTTTTAAGACCACATCAGTACGTTCTCTAAGAAAAGTAAACAAAACAAAACCTGAACACTGGAAAATCAATAAGTCCATAGGTAGCTAAACACTACAATGAACACATCCAAAACTTCTCATTTCAGGTCACTGAACTCCTTATTGCAACAAATAATGTATTCACAAAAGCTCCGCCTTCTGAAAAAATGACGGAATGTTTTCTGGTCTTTTTACAACAGATAACAAAACAGCTAATGACTACCATCAGCATTTCACCATTTGGTAAAAAATAGTACCTTAAGAAATAATCAATATAGAAAAAAATCTTGTGGATCTGGTGAGATCGACAATGTCCTCACCCTTGTCTTCTATAATGTCAGTAGAACCCTCGATTGCATTTGTAGACCTTAATAAGCCATTATCTCAGTGGGAAAAACGTGGCCTGATAAAACATGCTATTGGAAGAATAGCAGCAGTGTCACTACAATCACACATTGCTACACTGCAAAGAGCAAAGTCCATATTATTACTGCAGCACAGTTTAACTGAGAATCCATGTTACTACCACTTTAGAGAGAAAAATAACTGATCTCATTCTCACATATAAGGAGTCTGCACATCGAAAATGTATCCCCTTGTTTTTTCAAATCTTAATACATGTCATTGGTTAAAGCTTTCTCTCCTGAGTAAAGCTGCATGGTATAAACCATATCCGCAGATCCGTCGAGAGTAACATGCTGTAACCATTGTGGAGATGGACATAATGATCCACTCATGAACGGCTTCTTGTGAGTTATGAACCCTACCTGAACTCAAAAATGTTCATTAATATGTATGTTATCCTAACATGGTAGTACCAGCATACTTCTATCATTCAAATTTTAAGAACATCACACCCTAAACGGCCAGACATAATACAATGCGGGTCACTGAAAACGAGAACATTAGGTGAGAAAAACATGTATATCCAAAAAGACCTTTCAGCCAATCAAGAAGTCATTGCACTTGAAAATATTTAATGAAAATACTGGTGCATTTCTGGAATTACTGACCACAGGCTGTCCCCCGGGTTTAACAAACTTTTAGAAAAATGCCATAGAGCTTTCTAGATAGAGAACAAAAACAAGCAAATGTGATCCTTACCTTTGACAAACACGTAAATTGACCGGTTGCTCGAAGTTTCTTTATTGATGCAGATGTATCGGCCTGTTTCTTTGGCCTGTGCTTTGGTAACTGTCAACTGCTGCTCATTGGGATTTCCTTGGTAAGGTTTACTCGATACAGGCCTTGGTTTCCTGGACAGAAGAGGTTTCTGTAAAATCCAGTATACTGGTGCGTCGTCTTTGCAGTGCAATCTAAGTTCTTGACCGTTATTCACTGTTATGGAATCCTGTTCTGGAGTGATTGAAGGGATTGCATAACCTGTCGAGACAATTTAAATGGTTAAGTTTATTTTGCTGTTTGTAGTCAGATGTTTAGATTCAAATGTCACCATTAATTTCTGAAAAAAGTTCCACTGAGCAGCCTTGTAGACCAATTTCCTTTCAACGATCGATCATAGATTTAAGGAAACCAAGCAGAGACAGAGAAAAAAGAAGAGGGAGAGAAGCAAAGAAGAAGGGAAAACAGAAGTAGAAGAGAATGTCAGGAAAAAGGACTAATAAAAGAGGGAGCAATAATGAACAGGTGAAGAGGAAAAGACATGAAAAAAGAAAGGAGTATAGAGAAAGACAGAACAAGGGAGGAAGGAGAGGATGAATAGGTGAAGAGGAAAGATAAGGAGATATGCAGATGGGAGAAGAGGGATAAGAGAAGGTGAGGAACAATATAAAGAGGGAGCAAGGAAGTTAAAATGAGATTAGGAAGAGAATATTAGGGAGGGAAGAGGAAGCAGATGGAAAGGAGAGTTTGAGGAGAGAGGGGACGGAAAGAAGATTAGGAGAGGATAAATGAGGGATGGGGAAGAGGGAAGAAGATGAAATGGAAGAGGGAATGAAAAAAGAAGATTGAGTGAAACTATAAAATGAAGAGAAAGAAGAGACACGGAGAAGGATGTAGAGAGGAATAGTAGAGGAAGGAGTAATGGAAGAAGCACCACAGAAGAGGGTGAAAAGGAGATGGGGGGAAGCAGAAGTGCAGGAAAATAAGGATGCGAAGAGAAAAACAAGTGCAAAAATAGAGACAACGGAGGAAAGAAGGAAAGAAGAGAGTGAAGGAGAATGAGAAGCAATAGAGAAGGAAGCTAAAAGGATAGAAGATAAAGTGACAAAGAAAAGCAATAATGAAGGAGAAACAAGAAGAAGACATAGCGGAAGGACAGAGAAGGACAAATCGGGAGGCAAAGACTGATTCACAGACAGCAGGGAAAAAGTATCTACAGATCAGATTACAGATATAGTCCCACTAAAGCCCTTATTGCAAGTTTCCCAGAGCTGTATCCTGGAGATATATTGCTCCTGGCAACTGCAAGTAATCTGGTACTTTTGGACCTGCAATTACCGGGTCTTGAATCACAGCAGTGGTTTTACCAGGTGCACACTCACAACTGGTAAAACCCATAGCTGGATAGAGGCATAGGCTGTGGGCAGAGGTATAGCCCAGCCCTTACCCACACCCTTCAGCACTACATGGTGACGCAGAAAATGCTCCCTCTGTCAAGACTACAGCCTCTCCAAACCCTAGAAGTCTTAAATCCTCCCACCCAGAATTGCACCACACCCGCAATGATTTAGCACCTGCTCAGAGAAGAGGGTAAATAGGAGCATTAAAATCCCCAGAATCGTGTAAAACGTGTTAAAAAAAACTGTAAAAAAAGAAAACTGTGATTCCACGTCCAACTGGTTATTCCCCATTCCAGGAAGTTTAGCTTGCGATTCCTGTTACAAGGCTACAACCTCCTTCTACCAGGGTCTAAAGTCAAGCCTTGCTGATCTAAACAAATGTGTCCTGTGTTAACTTACCAATTTTTAGAGGCACACTTGGTAATACATTCAGGGGCCACAGCCACAAATAATATTTGAAGCGGATTTGAGACCAGCATAAAAACAGGATTACTGTATCCCGGTGAAGATCCTTACAAACGCATTGCTCATCTTAAAACGGCCTTCCAATGAAAAGGAAAAAAGTTTCTCTGTTTACTGAATCTTGCATCATCAATAGTCACTAGCAAAAAAGGGTTTGGATTCTTTCTTTGCTTGATGATGTCTGGCTGGGGTGAAAAACCTACTGTGACAGCATTTGCTAGATGGCCCCATTAAATTTATTACAGAGAGAAGCTTGGATAAATGGACATTAGGATAGAGTGTCATCCAGTGGCCTCTGAATCCTTAAATTGGCCAAGATGGAGATTCTAGTGCAGGTGCAGAGTAAAGGTTCAATGCCACGTCCAATCCTTGAAGCCCTAGACTGACTACCAGACATGATACGATAACCCTGTCGTAGGTATGACACAAAAACTCTTCCTGTACATGCCAGACTCCATCCATGCCTCATTCTCCATCTGTTCTCCAATTATTCAGAAGCCAAAGTGTCTTCGCTCTCTCGCTTAGTTCTGTGGTATTATACATGCCAAGTCACAGCAATCAAAACATGACAAACACACAATTGTGGTCGGTCCTCACAATTAAATTAAATAATAGAAGTGCTACACGCATGAAATTACAATAAAGTACCATGCCATGGAGACTGCAGCGGCCAAATTCAGTATATGTACCTTATCTCGAGTGGTGGTTTGCTGTTATGGTTGGAAATCTAAATAACTTGAATCTGCACTTAATCAGAAATCTGTGTTTTATTTGTGCCGGAAGCAGCTCGCTTTATGCATTCTTTCACAGTGAAACACTGGTTTTTTTTTACAAATGTGTGAAAAAAAAAACAGAAATCAGCCAGCGATCAATCAGCCCATTCAAAATCCTATGCATTAATGATTAAACTAATCCCTATTTAGTATTTCTTCAAAATTGACACAAACACTAGCAGAAAAACAGTATTTCTGAATTTAAATAGTACAAAAGGCCTTGCGGAAACTGTGCATGCTTTGCACTGGTCTGGGGAGCAGCAAGAACAGAAATAAAACGCCATTCAATCTTGGCCTGTCACAGACAGTAAAGCAAAGACGTCAATGGTCGCTTCAGACCCAGCACCCCAATAAAGCATTTCTTTAGAAGATCATGACCTCGACCTGGGAGGTCCGTATATATTCGGAAAGTAAAAAGAGAATGGCTGGGTAGTGGGACCCTCCTAAACAAAGACTTCCCATTATGCCGAGCAGATCTAAGCAGGCTACTTTTTCACCACAACCAGGGGACTAATGGATTGAAAAGCAGGCGCGTGACACCATGCTGGATAGAAAAGTATTAAGGAGCTGTCTGGAGGAGACAGGCATAAATTGTATGCTCGTGCCAAGTGCAGATGGCATAAGCTGAACTAATAAAGTTAGAAGACCAGGACAGAAGTTTAAACTCTAGGCTTTCCTTCTTCAGTGGCATGGAAGGATGGACAGGAGCCCAAAGTGATTTTGGCCGCAGTGATACAACACGCCATATTAAGGTTTTGAAACTACAGTTCATTGAATTTTACCATTACTTTTTGAGAATGCCTGGCCTGTTAACTGGAAGAGTCAATGAGCAGAATCACTTGACAATAGAACATTCAGATTTAAAGTTAAGCAGGACCCAACATCTGCATTTTAACAGGAAGTGGATGGAAATGACAATCGGGTGCAAGTTGTGGCGAGCCCTTCATCTAGACAAGCAGTAGGTCAGGCAAAGCAGGGGACCTGAACACGCTAGAAAAACAGGTTTGCAAATAACCATACTGGTAACCTGAACCCTCTATTTAAAACCATGTACGACCCTAGTAACACAAAGCCTCTATTCAAACCATGTTACATACAACATTGGTAACTTGAACCCTCTAGAGTAATCATGGTAAATACAATACTATAACCTGAACCCGTTGATCAAACCATGTCATGTACAACATTGGTAATCTCAACCTGCTCGACAGACCATGTTGGATACAATACAGGTATCCTGAACTAACCTCAACAAACTGTTTTACATGCAATGATAGCAATCTGAAACCTCTATTCAAACCCTGTAAGATACTGGCAACATGAACACTCTACTCAGACCATGTTACATACAATATTAGTAACCAGAAACCTCGGGTCAGACCATGTTAGATACAACATTGGTAATCTGAACTCTCTCGGCAAACCATGTTGCATTCACTACAAGTATCCTAAACCTTTATGACAAACCATATACCTGTAACATTAACCCTCTATTTAAACCATGTTACATACAATAGTGACATTAACCCTCTATTTAAAGCATGTTACATACAATAGTGATATTCTGAACCCTCTCTGCAAACTAAATGACATACAATACTGGAAAACCGACCGCATTCCCAAAACAGGGGATGCATTATTTACAACTGTGTTGCAACAGACTGCTATCAGTAGCATTAATGATTGTCCGAGGTGTCCTTCATTCCATACAAAAGTTTCCATCATATACTCGAATCTGGAAATTACTTTGAATATCTTTTTAGAGTACTCTGGTCCATACTTTGTGATATGACTTGTTTGGATGTCGTCTTAGTGATAGACTGACATGTGAAGGATTGCCTATGGCCAGTCCTGTTGGATTCTGTAAAAGATGGTAACCTCAATCCTCAGCAGCCGGAGGCCATACTTACAAGAAAGATGCTTCACCCAACTGTTTGAAACATGGTGGATGGCACAAGCCATTATTGACTCCATGAATGCCTCTTGAAGCATCAATGAAAAGTATTCAATCAGATGAAATTAAAAACATTGAAATCAAGCTTGAACCTAGTTACTGTAATTACCTCAGATGGTTTCAAAATGAAGCACATTCTCGAATTTGAAAGGTGCCCTCACTTTATTCACCAGAAACACGTGGCATCAAGTTTCACATAAATCCCCTTATAGTTTTATGTAATGTCACAGGTCTTCTTGAAAATGAATTTATCTTCTATTATGAGATGACAATTCACACTTGTGAATGTTCCTTTAGTTTCCCATTTGACATTCAAATGCTAAAATATTTTTCACCTTGATTAGATTTTGGATTTATTGCAGCAAACTACAATCTTAAAACATGTGAATTGACAAATATGAAGATAAAAATTCCCTACATTTTGCCATGAAGTATTTAACTGATGCCACTAACAGATCAATTGTATATAATAATATCTACCTTGAGGAAGGCAGCCTTAAAGATTGAGACCCCATCGATGGCTGATGTGGCCTCTCTGTACAAAGTCTCACTAATTACAAGTACTAGAAATAAGACATAATCTTGAGGTTTCAGCCAACTTTAAAATGTACCCCACCTCGGTCCATCTCAGAAATTGAGTGACCCTCTCCAGGTAGTTAAACAAGCCTTGTAACAGGGTTCTAAGTGAAGCCCTGATCAATTCCCAATAGAACATACATTATCCTTTCCATCTTGGCCTTAATAGTGCCAAATTGCTACAAATAGACAGGAGATTCCCACCCACTCGCATCCACCCTCCAGTTGTACCTTGGAATTTATAAAAGAATGATCAGATTTTAGACTACCATATGGTATTTGTAAAAAACCAGGTCTTTTTGCAGATGCCCCACACTTTTTGCCCCCATTTGGACTACTAGATGCTGGTTTTCAACTCTGACAGTGTACTGAAGCCGGCTAACCAGGCTCCAGTGCCAGTGCTCTCTCCATAAAATGGTATGTGTAAAATGGTAACCCCAATTGGCAAAGGACTGTAACCCCCTTATAAGTCCCTAGTATGTGGTACCAGTGGTACCCAGGGAATGGTGTTAAAGGGGTCACCGTGGCCTGAAGCACTGTGTGTGCCACCCTGAGTGACCCAAGTAAACTACTGACAGCATGCTTGCCATTGATGCCTGGAGGAGCAGTGCAAACTGCTCGAACTCAACTTTGCCCTCACCATGTTTGGCAAAGTCAATTTACTATTTTTAATACAAGCCAGTGACCCCTAAGACAGGCCTCCTACAGCGCAGGCGGCAGGGTGCATTATATTAAAGGTGTGGACATGTAATTGCAACCTTATATGTCCCTATAGAAGCCTTTACCATTAAAGGACACTATGAGTGATAGACGGTCCATAGGATAACATGGGCTGGCACCCGGGCAAACTCTAGGTTGGCAGCTCCATTATGGTACTGCCTAAAATATGCTGTGTTTGGTATCAAAGAAAGGTCCTCATCACCCTTGACACAAATCTTGTGTTGAGGACGATGTGGTCTGTACCCAGGTGGCTACCTTAGAGGTTGCCCAAATGGTTGCCCCAGCCTTTACTGTACTCTGGCTGGAAGCCTGCACTTGCTGTCACCAAGACAGGAATCTGAAGCCCTGCTAGGCAGTGTGAACTTTCCCAGGAGTAAGAAACAATGTCCTGGACGGTAAGGAGGTCACACCTCCCTCCCTGACAGACTGGCTAGTGAAGTGGCACATAAAGACGGTGAACTTCAAAGGGTGCACTGCCTGTGATGTGCAACCAGGCTGCCTTCCAAAGGGAAAAACAGCCAACCCCTGCCCCCATGTATATTTGCACCCGGGCAGGTGGGAAAGTTAGATAGTCAGGAGGTGTACACACCCAGAAGGCTAGCCACACCTCTAGGGTGGGCTACCAGGTCTGTGTAGCTGAGGAAGACTTCTGCCATTTTTAAAAGAGGTAGAAGAGTGGGTTCTGGGTAGAAGAGGTGACTTACACCCCCAGATGTGGTCACTTCAGGGTGGATTAGCTGCTGGGGCTAGTAGCCCATTGGCCACTTGCACCCACACCCCCAACTCCCCTAAATCTAGGATTTAAGGACTACCCCTGACACCTGAACCTCAGTTCTGATCCAACTTGCATCAAAGAGGACAAAGAAGAGACATGAATCTGCGACTATAGGACTTGTTCAAAACAAAAGAGGGAGACTCTGCACCTGAGGCAACACTCCTGGAATTGCACAATTGAGGCTCTTCCTACGCAGTTCCTCCTAGCCAGTGGGGCCACTGTGAGAGCCAGAAGCAACCTCAGACTCCCCTGGACTAGTTGCACCATTACCCTACAAACTGCAGGTAAAACAACGCTCGGGATCCGAAGAATCAGTGGTCATAGGCCCTCAGAGGGAATTGCCTAAATCCAAATGGTCTAGTGCATTGTGGGAACTGTAGTCCTGCCCGTCACAAGGTTTCAGGCAGGTAAGGTATTCACCGGGACCTCTGGATATCGAATTACCAATCTGTTGTACTTACCGCTACCAAGGCTTGTTGGTCACCAGTCCTGCAACTGACCCCTTCCCTCGACGCTGTATATAAAGGGAACTCTATACAACACTCTTCCGACATCAGCAGCGGCCCCATTGTTGAGAATTTGCACCCTCCACCCCAGCCGCACCATGTAAGCTGTAAAAGCAGCTCTCCGTGGCTCCTGTTCAGCACCAGGGACAGCCAGGCCCACTCTGCAACCGGGCTACACAGGCCAGGTAAAATTGGTCTGGCTGTCCTGGCTTGGTCCTGTGACCCGCATCACCTTTACCCTCCTTTTGTTCCACGCAACTCGAACAGCAAGTGACTGATTGTCACTACTACTTTTCCCATTGACCGCAATGCAAAAGTTCTGCAGTATTGAATTGCTGTGATTTATGTTTGCTTCTAAATCCATAATTCCGGTTATATGTATCTGATCACGTTCGTTTTGGTGCCTAAATTAAGATAAAAAACTGCTTTCGTTTTAAGAGTTGGTGTCAGATTTCTTTCGAGTCGTGTCAATTACTTATTGTCCATGTTGGTACTCTGAAATGCTTAACACATGTTCATCTAGTAAAGCCGGACTGCTCTTTGCCACTCTACCAAGACTGAGCTAAGGGTTTATTTTTGTGAATCCAAGGACAATCTTTGGGGTCTATGAGAGTATTGCATGGTGAAGCCTAACCAGCATCACCACATAATACTCCACCTTTTCTCTTAAAAAAAGAAAGCAAAAAAAGTATTATTTATTATGGCACCCCTCCTCAACTATACAAACCCAGACATCCTCTGTAGCTGAGGTGGAGGATGCAGATTAAAGCCAAGGGCGATTTGCTACAGTCCAAGATGCGGCACCTCTTCTGAAAGTCAAACCACCTGAAACCCAACACTTTTAAGACCGTTTAGTCCAAAAGAGTGAAAGGTACTTTAATACATATCCTGGCTTGAATAAGTCATCGCCCTAGACCACGTTTGGCTCGTAAGTTAACCTGTCGCATGCCAGGGTCACGTTTAATACATGCAACAGAATGTTTTACTAGGACAATAAGTTCAGAACGTGCATAATGTCGGTCATTAAAGTCAGAAAAGGCTTCCAAAGCAATTAAATCCTGTGTGTGGTTTTTAAATGTACCTTTTACTATGCATGATCACTTCCACAGGCAGCAGACCCGGGCTGCAGTGGTCACTAATGGACTCGTGATTGGCCACAGTTTTCAAAGGTCACGCGCTGACTTTCAACACATCAGCAAACAGAATTGCAGCTCGCAAATGTTTCTCCACATTTCCAATGTAAACTTGCTGTGAGGTACTAAAATCTTTAGACAAAATCTTATTAAAGTGATTTTTTTCCAGGCGATGAATACCTTCAACAACAGAACACGGGATAGGACAGGACTGTGGGAGAGCTAATTTGGAAAACAGTAAATATTCCACCTCACACTATATTTGAGTTGAGGTGGACGTCTGATTGTGCTTTTTCAAAGTACATTTTAAACAATATCCCGAGGGGCAAAAATGCTAAATCAGCTCTAAATATGTTCATGATAGAGTTGAGAAGCAAGGTCCAGGAGAATGGCTGGTTACACAGTTCGTGTTTTCGGGTGGTGTGTGGTAGCTCTGGTGACTTGTCAGAGATATTGTCTAAACAAATGTTTGTGTGTTTCTTTGGTCTAAGAAGGAACACAATTCTTTGTTGATAAGATGAGCACTATCAGTTGGTCTCCTGTTTTGTGGGCCAGTGGCAAAGTCTGAAAATGAGCCGTGATCTTAAATACCACCAAGCACATGATGGAGAAGCTGTTGGAATCAAAGCACTGAAATTTTTACAGAAACTCTGCTTTTCCGTAGACACTTAAAAAGCATTCTGGTGCAGAGCTGTGGGCAGCTGATGGTTTTAATATTTGCTTCAGCCAGAGGCCACAGTGTTGAGTGCTTTGTTCTTAGTGACACCCCGATATGTAGCCATCACTCTGAATAAATTGGGGTTTGCCTGCAACTCCTAGATGGCAAGTCACCTGGCCAAACAAGCAACACCTTGATCATGCCCATCCTCCTCACTGTTTTGGGTAGCAAAATGGCTGGAGAAAGCATCTACAAGCAACAGTTGTCATCTTTTAGAAGGAAAAAAGATTGTTCACCACACCTAATCTTGCTGTAGGACCTAGTGTTGTCTCATGCACCATGCAGGTGCAGAGTAAGGAAATTAATAAAATGAAAAAATTGAAGTGTTAAAGGATGGGTGACTGGAGGATGAAAGGGTGAAGGTTACTCTTGGAAGGAGGGTCATCTTTGCTCTTTTCGCATGTTCTGTGTGATTAGATGTATGGACGAAGTGAGGGGTATTTAAATTTTCAGGCTACTCCCTTGCTCCAGGTGCACCCCTCGCACAAAACATCTTGCAAGAAACCAGCAGTATACTGGCTTGCATAGAAAACGTCTCACCAAAAGATGGTCTACTCAAAGTAGTTTCCTGCCGGTAGTTTATTTTAAACACGAGGTGTGTGCCTGGGTAAAAAGTGACATGAGATAACGGCCATCCACATATCGCTACAGAAGCATCATTTAATGACATTTTCATGAAATTTTCCCCAAAAAAGTTACTCGAATTCATACACCCTTACATCTGCCATCACGTTTCACTGACCAAGGTGACTAGATATATCAATGACACCCTCGGAGGCAGCTTTTACCTCCAAACTATTCATTTCAATAACCACATGGAGCAGCTACATGCCTTTTAAATACAAGCAAATGTGCAGCATGTTCATGGACTCGGACTCCAGGTTTTTGCATATCCATCAAAAACTAATCAAAATTAGGTGTAGTATGTAATAGGTTAAACCCAATACCGCGGCCTGCGCTGCTCCTGACCCTAGTGAGAAGAGACAAGGACACTCTAGGACAAGACAGCGCAGGGCTCTACACTGCCAGACAAACTTCCTGTAAAGTATGAAAGTGTACAGCAGGTAGGGTTGAGTCTAGTGTAGCAGTCAGTCCTACACCAACAGTCCTCACATTCACCAGCCCAACCCCAAAAGCATCACTCACACACCCACATTTTCATAGAAATGAAAGGTACAGGGAACGGATGGGTACATTCAGAAGCAAACTTTTCAAGAGAAGAAAGCACCAGCTCTCACTGAATTCATGCCAATCCTATCCCGAAAACTTGACTGGCAAACGTCGTCCGTACTTGCATGCCTGAATGTAAATGTGGACTGGTGAAAACATTACACGCTGATAAATACATACGATGATTCTTTTTAAACACAGAAATCCCCTGTATACGACTATGCTTCCATTTCTAACGATAATGGCATTACTCCTAGTCCTACTCCCTCGCCTTCCTTCAGCACAATTGAGGCCCCGCCTCCCATCCAGACCCACCCCCAGCATAAAAACTCTGCCCGCCCCCACCTCCACCTGTACGTAAACAAGCCGAGCTAGCACTCAGATGAACCGGACCGGGAGGGAGGGAGGGTCCTTGAAGGAAGGCGAGGGAGTAGGACTAGGAGTAATGCCATTATCGTTAGAAATGGAAGCATTACCTCCCGTCCCTCCCTCGCCTTCCTTCAGCACAATTGAGGACATAGCAAGCAGAAGAAAACAGAGACGGACAGCTGAGTGCGAGAGAACACCAAAACAGAAACAGTGCCCCAAACACAGCAGATCAACATCCCAGGAACCCAGCGGCCCAGAACAGCAGACAAATGTCCCAGACACGCAAACGGACAGCGCCAGTCAAACGGAGAGGGAGAAGACCAGGACGCAGGCCAACAGATCCCACAGAGGAGCCCACCCGACAGGACACCACAACCGGCAGGGAGCGCAGCAAAGCACGCCTGACATCAAGCAACGCAGCCACCGAAGCCGCCAAACAGCGAGAGGAACACCCCCGGACCCCCACAGGAGGAACCACCCCCAAAAGACAGACAGTCAGCAAGACCGGGGACCAAAACCAACGACCCAACAGAGCAGAGGAAGGCCAAACAACCACCGCAACCGGATCAAAGCAAAACGGGAACCCACAGCCGAGCCAACACCCCCAAGCGTAGCGCAGAGGGGATGGCAACCAAAAAACAAGGCCCAAAAGACAAGAGCCGCAACCCGAGACCCCCAAGGGGACCAAAGGGAGGACAGCCAACACCAGCAGCCAAGACCCCGAAGGGAAGGACCAGACAGGGCGAGGGGGCACCAG
Source organism: Calotriton arnoldi (assembly GCA_963921515.1). Lineage (NCBI taxonomy): Eukaryota > Metazoa > Chordata > Amphibia > Caudata > Salamandridae > Calotriton > Calotriton arnoldi. Next base: position 98,432 of record CAWUFW010019831.1, read on the forward strand.
ACCCCCGCCAACCCGCAAGAACGCCAGGAGCATCAAGAAGCCAGAGAGCCGCCCACAGCACCCGCAGAGGAGACACCGACAAACCCAGAAGAACCCCACCCGGAAGGAATCGCCATGCCAAACATAGGCCAGCCACCACGGGAACAACACCCAGAGCAGAACACCAGTCCAAAAAGGACCGCCCATGCCAAGCCCAGGACAGCAGAGAGGAGGACCGACGGGAAGGCAGCCAAGCAACCGCCAAACGACCAGGAACCCCCAACCCAGCAAAGCCCAGACGCACCACCAGGCAGCAGGTGAAACCCCCACACAGAACCCAGGGGAAGGGCCGGAAACATCAAAGAGAACGGAACCACCGTAAGGACCCACACCCGAACGCAACAGAAGTCGGACAGGAGAGGAGACCAAGGCACCCCAGGCCAAAGGGGAGCAACCAACAACCCCCGAGCACAGAGCCACCCGACCAGAACCAGAAAGGCCCCGAGCAGCGGAAAAAAGGGGGGGAGAAAGGCCCCCAGAAGATCCCGAGGCACAGGAGAGGGAAGGCCAACGACCCCCCCCCAAGCCCCGGGACCCCAGCCCAGAGACCAGAACCGGGCCTACAAGGCCCTCCCCGGATCCGCAACAGGACCACCACAGGGAGGCCCCAAGGACCCACCAACAGGCAGGCCACACAGGGAAGAAGAGAGAAACGAGGGAAAAAGGAAGGACCCAGTACAACAGATCCGCCAGCCCAGAGGTCACCCGCCGAAGGGAGAGAGCCAACAGTCCCAGCACCCAGACCGGAGCCAGAGAAACAGGACACCGGCAAACAAGGAATAAGGACCAGAACCTGGACCCACCCAAAGGGCGGACAGAGGACCACGCCCCAGAACGCCAGACCGAACCAACACCCCAGGGGCCCAGCAGAGAGCCCCGAAAGAGCACCGGGGCAAGCCCCCAACAACTGCCAGTAGGAGGAACACCGGGAGACCAGCAGGGACAGCACCCCGAACCCGAACAGACCCCAGCCAATCCCGCACCCGGACAGGCCGGCGGCCAAGCCACCACAAGCGGAGCCGAAGGAGGCAGCAAATAGCCAGCCAGAAAGCGACGGAGGGAGAGCCACCAGGATAGCTCCCCCCCCGACAAGGACCTAAAGGGCAGCGGGGACAAAAGACCCCAGAGACCAACCCAACAGGATCCAGACGGCCAGGCGGAGAAGAAGAAAACGAGCCCCGGGAACTGGAAAACCCCCAGAAGCCAGGAGCCCCATCCCTGTAGCCACAGGACCGCCGGAGGAGCCACCCCCGGACAACAAGGCCCGAGCCAGCGAAGGAACAGAGACCAGACGCAGGCAGGACAAGGGAACATGGCCATGCAAAGGCCGAAAACAAGCCCCAACGAACACCAAGCCCCGAGAGGGGACCAGAGAGACACCCCCCCAGGCCACCAACAAACCCGATCCCCAGAAGAACCACCAAGGTCCCCCGAACAGACCGAGCAAAAGACACGCCGGCCGCACACAGCAGGCCGACTGACAGAGAAGGACGAAGGAAAACCCTCGCATGAAGGAGAGCCACGAGAGGCACCAGGACCCGCGGGAAGACCCAGGGCGAGGGCCGGAGGCCGAAGGGAAGGACGCAAAACCGAAAGGGCATCACCCACAGCGAACCGCAGAAAAGAAGCGGCAACTGGGAAGCGGAGAGAAGCGTCCCTGAGACCCACGGCACGCCAAAAGAAGTCAGGCAGAACCAGAGGAACGACGGACGAAAGGGCCAACACCAGGAAGGGAAAGGGCCGAACGCAGGAGCAGACCCACAGGAGAGCCAGGACAGGCCGAAGCCGCCGGACACCCCCAACCCCAGAAACAGAACGGAGAGGGCCCCAGGCCCGGGCTCCACGATAGGAACGCAGCAGACCGACCACAGGGCAAGCCAACAGGACACCCCGTCCAGCAGAGCCACCACGCGGGGACCGGAGACAGGCAGGGGAGGCAACCGAACCCCCGAACCCAGAGGAACCTGCACCAAGACGACCCTCAAAGTACACAGGACCCAGCCAACAGAAAACGGGCCACCGCCACCAAGGAAGAAAAGGCCGCAGATGACCACCCACCGCAGGGAACCATCCAGACAGCAGTGACAGGGACCCAGGCGAGGAAGCAGGGAGCCAGGGTGAAAACAGGCCAAAAACCCGTACCCACCGGAAAGGCGGAGGAGACGCCCACATCGGGGACAAAGGAGAGGCCCCAGGACAAGGCACCTCAGAAAGGCAGGACGCCCCACACAAGGAAAGGCACGCAGAAGCCCCAAGGCGGCCAGAAGGACAGAGGACATGCAGCCCACAGTACCGAAAAGACCCAGGCAGCCACCCATCCAGGCACGAACCAGGCCTGACCCCGCCGAACAGCAGAGACCGGACAAGAGCGGGGGGGGGGGGGACCAGGCACCACGGCCGGAGGCCCGAACAGCCGCCGCCAAAGCCACGAAACCCCACACCAAGGAGGGCGCAGAAGAAGCCGAGAACAGGCCAGCGCCACAGCACCAGCCAAGCAGAACAGCCGACCCGCCAAGCAGTGCGGTCAGGACAGAGTCCAACAACCCAAAGGGAGGAAAGGAGCGAACACCCCCAACAAGCAAAGCCGCCGGAGGAAGCAAGGGACCCGCAGCACCGCAGGAAAAAACCCACTGATGCAAAAGAAGGCGTGAAGGAACCTGAAACCAATCAGGACCAACACAGCACAGAAGGAACGCTCAGGGCTGAGGAAAAGAGATCGCACACAGCAGGCTCCGCAGGCAACAGACAAACAGTCGCCAGCCGGGCGGGCCACAGTGGAGAAAGCAGCAAGTACAATCCCCACAAAAAGGGAAAAGAGCACGAAATACAGCAAGCACGGGCAACGCACGCCACTCCCACAGCACCAATCCCTACACCGGGACCGCAGGGCAAGCCCAACCAGAAGGGCCGGGAACACCAAGGAAGAATCCCACAGACCCCGCCCAGCAGGGAAGAGGAAAGCCCAGCCGAACAGCACAGGAGCCCAAGCGACCCTCCACACCCCCGGAGCCAAAGGCATCGCCAGAGGCGGGAGAAGGCCCAATACCCCAGGACCCAGACGGAAACCAGCCGCCCACAGGATCCGCCGGACGAGGACGGGAAGGACCAGAAGGCAGCGGCCGAGCCCGTAAGCACCGGACAGAGCAGCCTCAATCAAGTCTCGCACCAGCCACAGACATGAGAGGCACCGTACCCCCCGCGGAGCCCATGCGTCTAGGGCACCCCAGGGGGACCGGAGACCAAGCAGCAGAGGAAGAAGACACCAGAAGGCCCCCAACCACCTCAAGCGACCCAGGGCAGCAAGCGGAAAAATAGCCCCCAGCAGCCCCAAGACAAGGCAGACAGACGACCACGCCCGTCAAGAGAAAACAGCAAGTCACAGTACATGGTACACCAAAAGGAAAAAGGAACAAATACCGGGTCAAAAACCCGGCCTACCAGGTCTCCGTGATGAGTGCAGTCCGGGAGCAAAGGCAGCCAAGCAGGCCCGACCCGGAAACACAGCCCCAGCCACAGGAGGACCGCCAAACAACACAGCAGCTTCCTGAGCCACCGCTCCGCCCCCATCCACGAGGGAGACGAGGAGAGGAGGCATCGCCAGGAGAACTCCGTCGAGGGCACCGCCGTCGCAGAGAACCAACTCGAAGACTCCCGGCACCGCCACAGGGAGGAACTGAAGGTAAGTCTCACTAGGGAGACAGAAAAAAACAGGTGGAGGTGGGGGCGGGCAGAGTTTTTATGCTGGGGGTGGGTCTGGATGGGAGGCGGGGCCTCAATTGTGCTGAAGGAAGGCGAGGGAGGGACGGGAGGTAATGTCGCATTCATAAATGTAGAAAAACTGCCTAGAAAATCTGTTTGTTTCTGAGCATAGTTATAGATAGTCAGACACAAACACCAATCCTATGATCTAATAGAAACATAACGTTGGCATACAGGCATCACAGAAAAATATCGCAACACAAAATTTCTATTGCAAATCATGCATCACCTATATGCTCAGGAGTTTAATGCTAGCAGGAAAATAGAATGAACTTGTAGGTTTCTCCGATTAATGCAGTAACTATTGGTCATACAGATGTAGAGAAGCCTACAAAATATGTAAGAAGGCCAAAGAGACTAAGTTCTTAAGTCCCTATGTCTGGGGTGAGACTTGTCGGTAGAGGATTGTGGCTAAAGAGAGACCCCACAGAGACAAGAGTGTACAGCCAATGTGTCTGCATAAATACACATATAGATTCAGTGTTGCAGCCACTGTATCTGGAGAGAGACCCTTTCATAGAGGTTCTGCAGCCAGTGTCTCTCTGTATATACCTAGAGAGGATTGGTACGGAAGGCACTGTCTGGGAAGTGCCCCACAGAGGCAAAGTTTTGTAGTTACTGAGCCTGCCGAGAGAACCATAGGGTACAGCAGTGGCGGCTCCTCCGCTAAGGCGGAAGAGCATTGCCCCACTGCCCTTAAGCAGTGTTACTGAAGGGAAAAAAAAAATAATAACTCTAAGTTAGCAGCAGCTTTGCAGGCGGGACGTGTGGGGCTGCTCTGCTGACAGAGATGGGGTGGGGAGGAGTGGTTTGCACTCTCTAAAGTGCTCATGAATGTTTGGCCGGCCCTATGGGGCCGGCCAAACATTCATGCACACTTTGCATGTTCTCTATGCAGGCTGCATTACAGCCTGCATCGAGAACATGCCCAGCCTCCCATTCTCTGGCTGAGCGTCGATCCACGGAGCTCAGACCAATCACAACGCTGCATTGCCGCTTTTTGATTTTCTATCAGGAGGTTGGGAGCCGGGTGCATCCTGCTTCGTGCCCTGGAAGAGGACCGAGAGGAGGCGGCAGCGATGGCGGGGGGCGGCGGCAGACCGGTAAGTGTGTATTATTTTTTTTTATTTCATTCCCTCCTCCTCGCACCCTCACCGCCTTCAAATACCAGCTTCCACATGAGTACAGTCCACTACATCTGAGGTAAGATCCACAGAGACAATCTTCTGCAGCTACTGGGTCATTAGAGATGCCAAGAGGCCAGGTTCCAAAATCCATTGGCCCAGTTCACAAAAAAACAGTAGCAAATCTGTACTCGTAGCAATACTACTACAAATAGGTGTAAATTTACTACAGCTTGCTGCTCACAAACATTGCCTTTAAAACTTTTGTAAAGCTGAACAAAGCAAAGTTTTAAAGGCCCGCTACCAGCAAAATCATGCAGCATTTTTCAATGTTGCTATTTCCACAATAACGAACTGCAAACAGAGTACAATTCCGCATGAGGAAAAGGTATCCCTGCTGTGCAATTGCAGGTTGTGGTCTTTTTTTTCTTTTCCAAAAGAAAAACGTTTATCCCTGTGGAGAAACTGTTTCCACTGCATCCCCACAACATTTGTGGGTGTTCCATTCCCAAATCCACAATGGAAAGGGATTTACTCCGGCATTTTGTGGGATAAAATCCCCAATCATTTCTATGGAGGGAAAGAAAGGGCTTGAGAGCAGTTTGTGAATAAACACAAACTCACTGGTGTTTAGGTGTTCACACATTTTCAAAGCAAATCATGCCTTGACAGCAAGTATGTACCACAAGACTCATAATTGCTCGTATATCTAGCTTTCAATGGTAACTATAGACTCTCCTCAGTGTACTCTGTACCACCCCTGCACTACGCATACTTTGAAAATCTAGCACTCCATTTCGAAACGAAAGTCATTAATGGCTCAAGACACAATGCATTTCACAGGGTGATGAGGCATTTCAGTGATCTCAGGCACGAGGCGAGGAGTCTGCACAAAGACTTGGATGCAACTTACCCGCGTGCAAGCATTCACCTATGTAGCAACAAGCTTCAAATCGAGACACTAAACAGCGATAGACTATAGCTAGGTATGCTGGCCTAAAATAGACCTGCTCATTGAAATTATAAACTTAAAATCATTCGAAGATTATGACGGCGCAGATAAGTATCAGGAAATGGGAACACTGAATCGATTAGAAAGTTGCAAATCCCTCCGGTCATTATGGACATGTCTATTGGACACACCACGACTGCTCCATCTTGTTCGTGTCAAAGGACCAGTAAATAAGAGTGCCTTGCACAGGAGGGAGTGGGAAGTAATGAAATGCCCGCCGTACTTCCGGGCCTCTCCAATGGAATGCAATAGAGTAGTTATGTCAATTTCGGGAGATGATATTGTGAGGAAGTGGGAGGAGGGGCACGCGATACAGACAGGGCGCAAATACCACGAAGTAGGCAGACAACAACCAACCGATTTCCTATATTTATTTAGAATGACACCGGAAGAGAATGGGTTAGATCTGGTCGGGGGGTCAAAGGCCTGCAACAATGTCAATTCAAGCTGAGCCACAAGAGGTCACACAAACCCACTCTTCGTTATCTGTTCTTGATCTCGTGACAAACATAACATCACTTTAGTAGCAAACTGATGAGTTAGCTACATTACAAAATGGGCGTTACACAAACACTTTCAGTGTTAAAAGATCCGTACAAGCCGTAGGGGTGGTTTACGATTTCTGTAAAGTTATTATTACTTTGGACACTCCTCTAAAACAGACAGAAAAATGTGGATTTCGGAGTAGAATACATAACCGTAAATAAACTTAAGGATGTTTTAAACAGTGGGCATTCTTCGTGTTAACGTTTTGGGATAGGACCATTCTAATTTTCCTGGATAATATATTTTCCCAGTATAGTAATTCTTTTCCCCAAACCCCTTCGCAAAAAGAAAGTGGAGGGGGTATGGGGAGTGTGTAGGTGGTTTCATACCTAGTGTGTACATTTAGTTCAGTATCTTTTCGGAACCAAGTGCAAGTGTGCAAACACAGTGGAAATCCAATGGGCTACAAATTTATGGGTGTTCACCACTTTTACAGTGGCCACCCCTGCCTCTCCTCTAGCAACACTCAGATCTCAATGCCAAACCCTAAACTTACGAATATTGAAATATCACCAGGCATGAGAATTTTTCACAGTTGTAAATGTCATAAATAGGTGCAAATGCTTTCAGATCCCGATTTTCTGGCCTTTGCACTGACAACACTTTTAGTGCACCTTAGTAAACTTAGGTGTGCAAAACACTTAATGAAATCGCTCCAAATATTTATCAACATGCACAGCAGAACTTCTACTAGGTTGAAAAAGCATGACAAAGAACCAACCTATAGCAACAACAAATAAATCTGGTGGTCTACAAAAGGGAGCAAAAACTGAATTATCAAATAACACAAACAGTGCCAACACCCAAAAATACCCAAAAAGCATAAAGTAAATGACCTTTGCGAACTAATCGGATTTCCATCAACTACCAAGAGAGGTCAGTGTCATCATTTGGATATCCTTCCTTCCTACCACTACTCCTCTAGATCACAGAAGAGGGTCATGTGGATCGGATTTCGACCAGGTCACAGAAATCACGACAGGAGGAAGTGAAAACAAAAAAGACAGAGAGAGACCATTTGTTCACCTAGTAACAGGCCTCAACAATGGATATTAATTGCTTTAGGGTGATGGAATTATAAGTGCAGTGCATGTGAGTGAAGTTAAAAAGGATTTGGAAGAGAAAAACTCCTTTTAGTACAAATATCTCTACCGATCCTACATTAAAAATAGTGCAGAAGCCACATAGGCCGCTTCACAATATGGTGTGCAAAACACTTAATGAAATCGCTCCAAATATTTATCAACATGCACAGCAGAACTTCTACTAGGTTGAAAAAGCATGACAAAGAACCAACCTAACCATGCTGCTGTATGTAATCTTGAGAAAAGTGGCACAAAATGAGAGTTAGGCTCACGTTCAGGATGATGAAAGTACGCTTTATATATCTATGTGGTTTATATGAGTCAATGACAACAACTCTCCACCAGCATGGTATTGAACTTCCTGAAGGTTTTGCACAGCTTTGCTATAGCTGCAAGGCCCATATCCCCTGCATTGCTGTGCAACTAATGGGAACACCTGCTGCACAGCCACAACAACATGGAGGCTTTCCATCTGAACCTCAAGCAGAAGATATCGCAGGAGAAACAGTTTGAAGATCAAAGAGACGGAGCAAACTATGGGAGAGGAAGAATGTCCTTTGCACAAATGCAGTGGTTTACCAGCAGATACCCATACAACATCCAAATGAAAGAGAGGTTCTTGAATGGTTAGGGGGAGAATGAGAATGAAAAAAAAAGCTCTTCTAAGCTGCAGTTCGGAGTCCATCATAACAGAGCTAGCAGCAGTACAGCGGCCTTTGAGGTAGAACCACTGAACCTTTGATGAAGGGCTTTCTGGACCCAGCTCAATATAATTCTGTCCTCAGTACAAAAGAAAGCTAGCACAGAAATCCCACTGCTCTGTCAACTACCAGACCCTGTGCAATGACCAAGGGGGTCATCATTACCATTATAAAGGTCTGCCATGGGCACAGTGGGAGAAGAAACAAACTAAAGGGCACCGCGAGGAACAAACTAATATTAGATACAATGCACAGCGTGGCAGTAGGAGGACCACCAACCACATATATTCATGCATTGGATTACCCTTCAACTTTACTACTCTGTTCCCTTATATTTCCATAGTATACCCATGTAAAGTGCTTCTTGCCAAACTGAAAACACATCACACCACTTGGCTACATTGTGTGGTCTGTAAGCTACCTAGGTGAACGCCCACATCAGCAAACTAGCACAATCTGCTCAGTAGTTCATTAAAGTAGCAAGCACTATGCACAAAGAAACACGTCAATAGATAATTTACCTGGGTAAATAAATAGGCTTGGCTGGCTTCAACTAGTTGCATGAATGAAGAGCGTGGCCGTTAAATACAATACATACAATTCAGTGTATTTGGCCTTTTTTTTTAGTTTGCAAGATTACACTCTGGCATGTAGAAGTGCAGAAAAAAACGCCCATTTACTAAACTTAAAATTACTACTTAACTGAAGATTTCTCAATTTTCTCAAAAAGTGTGCAACCAACGTGAAAATACTAGTGTGCGGATGGCAACCACTCACTACTGCTCGTACAAGTAATTAATGATGACAAATATAAGACTATGGCATTAAAGTCTAAAACCGTGACTGCCTTTAATAAGAGTGGCAGCTGCAGTAGGTAATGCAATCTCAGACACATCCCTCCTCTCGCATTTCATTTGAAGCGCCTTCTGATTCGCAATCTACTTTCCATGGATTAATCCATTACACTATGACCTGGCAGAGCTTTAGAATAAACAAGCCGCAGAACAAACGATACGGAAGTGGCGAGGTACCTCTGGATATGCCTGCTTGCAAGGAAAGGAGCATGGTTTGACAAGGAATTACCTAAGAAACAGGTCACACTGTAGGGGAGGGATCTAAGCTGATTTAATTACAAAGATTCTAATATGAATGCATCTGAAATATGACAATGTCACCTATTCGATGGACAATAGAAATGGAAACACACAGCCCCGCTATTGATGTCAGATAAACTGTACAATTTCTTTATACAGTTATTGTTGCCAGAAGGATAGCATCGCAGGCAAATGCTTTTACACACACGTGAGTATGAAATGTTGATACCTAGCTTCCATTGAAAATGGTGGGGGGGGGGTGACACAAAAGGGGGAGAGAATAGCACGTTAGGAGATGGATAAAATGTTGTTGATAAAAATAGTTCCTCGGGCTCGGCAGAATGAGCAGGGCGATTAACAAACCATCCTAGGAAAGAAGACACCAGTCCCATGGTATAAATGCTCAAATCTAAATTTTCTTGTAAATAACACAAAAAGAATACGTTACTTGTAGACAGAATTTCACCCTGGTTGTTCATTTATTTATTCTTAAGACCGAAAGCTAGCCAAGGACTTTTGATTTTACTAAAATTTATATGTTTAATATTCTTAATTAAGGGCTTTAATACAGCCCTCTCTCCCCATCAAATGGTCCGTTATTGTGTCATACACATTTTCTACTGGCCACTATAGCATACAGCGCGGACCAATGAGATAAGTCCTCTTCAGCCATTGGCTGGCTGACTTCACTGAGTGAGGGGATTCTTCCCTTTCACAAGGAGAACTTCCACACACAAAGTAGTTCCCTTCACTGCCAGGGACTACTATGTGACTACTATTGTGATAGAGATCTTGAACATGTACTGGATAAATAGGAAGTTCTACTTCTGCACATGACAATAGAGTTCTAAAACATGCAAATAATAAGATGCAACAGTCAAAAAAACTGGAAAACTTCAAGATGGCTTGTTCAGTTTACTCCTTTTCACAAGCTAAATATAGAATTCAGCGCAGATTCTAAACACCTTTCCATTGCACTCAAAACAATTTTGTCACTATATGAACAGATCTTTACTACATTACTCGCACTGCACCACTAAACTCACTTGGCAGCAACTAGAGGTGAGTGAGCCAAGAAATTAAAAGGGAGAGCTGAGGAAAGGGTCTTGATTGGCTCTAAGAGCCTGCGCGCAACCAGAGCATTGAACATTTTTGGCATGCAAATCATCCCCCTTGACTTCTTTTTTGCACTTTAATTCACGCTCCCTGGGTCACTTCCATGGAATTTATGACTTTTTGTCTTTTGCCCTGCCTGCCATTTTGTTGCTGATCTCCGCCGATTCCTCCGGACCCAGACCCGCCATCTTGTTGAACCTTTGTCCTTTCCCCTTTTCCCTCGTTCCCCCCCTGACGATCCTCAAACGTTTCTCCCTCTTTCTGATTTGCCTTTTCTCCATCCCCTCTTATCCCGCACCCTCTCTCATAACACTACTGTTGTCCCCCTCTACCTTCTCTCCCCCCCTTTTTGAGTTTCCCACTACCCCTGTTAATTTCCGTGCAACTGTCTTTTATTTACTGTACCTTGACTGTACTTTTGTTGTTTCTATGTAATCATTATGTAACTTATTTAAACTCGTAATTTGCAACTTGCTGTGCCTTATGTAAAGTGCTCTGATACCTCCGGGTCTAGCCAGCGCTATATAAAACTCATGATAAAATAAATGCAACAAACGTTGTAAAAAATATGATAAAGTCACTTCAAAATTCAAACAACTAAATTTCATTAACAGACACCTCTACTGAAGCGCCAAATACATATGTGTGAGGCGAAGAAAATAAAAGATTCTAAGAAATGAATAGTTATCAAGCTAAGAAAATGAAATATTGGAAGAAATGTGTTGTTACCAAATTTAACTACACTGGATGAACTGCAACTTTGTAAACTATGGGCCACTTGGCCAGAATGAACTGGGAGGGTTACAGAGTCATGTTTCACTTCAAACCCACAGCTGAATGCTACTGGTGAGTGCCAGTCCTGTTTTGAGTGCTGCCATATGGAGGTTTCCGCTTTTTGCATAAATTTCATCAACATAAGGAAGCCTTTCGTCTTAGTACACCAGATTATACCACTACATTGACAAGTATTTATTTATTAAGTGATAGTTTTTTTAACAAGAACATCGATATATTCCTGTCCCCCACCCTGATGACAATGCTATTATTGCGCCAACAGGCAAGTCACTTGTCATTTGCACCCTATTATATATGGCCTATGTGAGAAGTTGGCCTGGCATATGCTGTCCACTAGTTATAGTGGGCACCTTGCACCAGTCCAAACGACCCTTATTGATCATAGGTTTAAAGACAACCTTTATTGAAAGCTATCCTAGTGGTAGCTATGGAGAGCAGCCTTCAGGCTAAGTCTTGAAGGAGTGTAAAGCAGCTTGGTTTACCAGATTATAACCTCTTGAATGACCAAGGTATATATATAAAATATATGTATTTATTTCTAAACACTAACTGCTAATCTCTTTATGAGATTAGAGTCCAAGACACAATATCACAGTATTAAAACGACAGTAAATAGCACAATATACACTGGGCGCCAGGGGGGGACCAAACCATATATTAAGAAAGGGGTATAAGAACCACGACTTGACTAGACACAGTGCCTAGAGCACGTTGAATCGTTGCGACCCCAAGGAACCACCGAAGGTAGTGACACAGGAGACCCACGGGGACGTGTGCAGTGTGAGAACACAGCCGCGAGCGCCGTAGGATTCTATGAGGAAAGTTGCGGTTGGAATTTTAAAGCAAAAGGACACTTAGAAGAGGACTTTGAGCAAACCCCTTGTAGACTTAAGGGGTTCTAGGGCCAACACCCACTGGAGCACCGTAGTACTCGAGTTACCTCACCCAGGGAAGCCGGGTGCATAGGTGTCAAAGGGTGTCGGGAATCGTCGTTGATTTCAATGGGGATCTGCTGCAAAGTGCTGCTGCCGTGAAGAAGAGAAGTGTCTGGGGTGATCCAAGCCTGGATCGAAGATGTGAAGAACCTGAAAGCAGAGGGGACAGAGTCTGGGTCACTAGATAGTGACCAGGAGCGGAGCAATCGAATGCCCACCGATGTCGGGTGCTTCAGGTGCGAAGAGGTGAAGCTTGACTCTGCAGCCACGGGGTCCCGGAGACGTCAAGGACGACCAGGAGCCAGATTCGAGCTGTCCCACGAAGGATGTCGAGTGCTGGGGTGTCGGTGCTCGGATTTAACACAACAAGCCTTGGCAACAGCAATCCACGCAGGAAGAGAAAAGATGCTTCTGTGCGGACCAGCAAGGTCCTGGGGACTCCCCAAGCAATGGAGAGTCAGGGCATGTCTGGAGCAACCAGGAAGCCAAATCAAAGTTAGAGTTGCCTTCTTGGGGACCCACAGGTCAACGGACCAGGGATCGCGAAGGGACCTCGAGAGGAATCACAAAATGGCGGCCCACGGAACACTCGTTGAGTGCAGGCCGGCAATCTTCGGTGTGATCACTGCTCAGGGTCAGGGCTACAAGAAACCCAAGGCTCAGCCTCATGGGTCACCGGAAAGCTGATGCTTCTGCAGATGGACGCGGTGCCCAGGGGTTCGGGTTGCACGGTCACCACAAGGGATACGGGCCTCAGATTTGCTGTGGGCACAGATCGACCTCTAAGACCTCAGAAAACCCACCTCCTGTGTGGCAATATTCTTCGGAGTCCATCGGAGCTTCGGAGATGCCAACCGGTCAGTTGCGTTAAAGGTGCCTGCCTTGCAGGGGAGTAACTCCTTTACTCCAAGGGAGATTCTTCAGTCATCCAGCGTAGTGTAGATCGTCGAAGTACTTGGTTTCTGTGTCAGAGTTTAGTCCAGGTGTAATCTAAAATCCTGTAGTCAGGGTTCCTACTTTATACCCAAGGAAGGGGTGGGACAAACTCTGGGGACCCACCTATGGGAGGGTCAGGAAAGAGGGGTGGCTACACCCATTTCCTTTGTCCAGTTTCGCGCCAGAGCAGGGGCTGGTAGCCCCTGCAACCGGTTTGAGCTGGACTATGCACAGGGACACCAAATGTGCCCCCAGTGCAGACTTCAAAGCACTCTGGGAGTGCACCCACCCAGCCCCAATACACTAAAGCCTGTCTGGGAGGTGGTCACACCTCCCTGTGACAGGAAACCTATTGTCCAGGCATCCCCTGCCGGAGTTTCGTCCAGCAGCAGGAGGGCAGACTCGTGTCTGTGGCTGCAGCATCCATTTTGTGATGCCAGGGTTCTGTTAAGCTGGTACCGGGTGCCAGGTGGTGCCATGTTTCTCCCTTTAGTAGGGTGGAATCATACCTCCCACCCCAGTTACTGGGGTGGAGGTATGATTCCAAGGTGTTTGACACCAAACACAACATGTATCCATGCAGCCATTCTCAAGTTAGCATTTACCGCGAGGTTATAATGCACTTAAGAGTATATGGTCTGGCTGCATCACAAACAACCCCGGAATGAAGATTCCGAAAGCTGCAGAGGGGCTCTGCTCATGCATGAGCACCCTCTCACATGAAACCCAGCACCCTGCCTTCAGGATTGTTAAGGCCTGCCATAGGGGTGACTGATAGGTTTACATGTGCAGTGATATGGAGAGATATAGGGAACCTATATCTCAGTAAGGGGTGGATACACCACCTTACACAGGCTGCTGTGGCAGACCTGTTGTGTCATTTTGGATGGCCTCTCAGGGGTGGCATAATACATGCTGCAGCCCCTGGGAGGCCTCTGGGGTACCTATGCCCTGGGTACATAGTATACCATATACTAGGGACCCGTAAGGGTACCCCAGAATCCAATCTGGAGTGTACCTAAAGTACATGCAATCAATTTAAGGGGAAAGCAGATAGGCTGGGGTCCTGAATAGCAGGATCCCAGCCAAACTAAGTCGAAAACCAGCAAAACACCAGGAAAAAAGTGGGGGCAACCATGCAGTCAGATTCCACCTTCCTACCGCCTATATTATTATTATCATGCAACAGCGCTATAGTGTATTCAATCAAACAAGAGGACAGCACATGCCATACTCACGCATTTGAAGGTGTTGTTAAAAGTGACAATGAAGATTTAAAAAAATGCTAATTGAAATAAAAGATCTCAAGTATCACACAATTAGGTGAAGCAAGGAAGCCGGGATTGATCCCAGATTTTCTTGTTGCACATTGTGGCGTTCAGCCCCTAAACTGGTATCTGTCTCTCGCCCGTTTTATTTCAAAGGTCACGGCTTTGTGTTTAAATCTTGGTGCACGAGGTGTGGCATGCGCAAGTCGCACGAGGGCCCGGCTCGTTTTGGGCTCCAGGATGAAAAAGAACCTCCAGCTGAACGAGAGCCAGGCATCTGGCTCGAGACTGCAGTGGCTCGACGGCAGCTATATGAAGGCTGGTAACAGGCAGACACATATCAATATCGACAAGTATATGTAGCAGAGAAGGGTCTGAAATTGGTGTCAATAAAGGAAATAAGCCTCGTTGTTTTTCAGCCCCTGCTGGTTGGACAGCGTCTCGCACGGCTTCATCCGGACCTTCTTTAATAGCCATTAGATCTCAGAACGAGCAACATTCGAGGGGGGAGAACAATTGGAAGTCTTGTTAATAGCCCTCTGATGAACTAACCATTATTTCACACAATCATTCTCACTCGACTCTAATGTTCTGAGGTTATGGCGACTGCTTCTGCTTTGCAAACGAAAAGTGAAAACGTTCTGTGAAAGGTAGCCACGAACACTTTTATACATTTAGAAAAATGTTGCTATTTTTTTTCAGAAAAATATATACAAAAATATTTAGCAAGATGGTCATTCTCTGTTTCAGCTGCATCAGGTAACAATTTCAAAACCCTCTCACTGTTCGGGTCTCGTGCAAATCTTTAAGAATCTGACTTGTAATTTCGTCAAATTCGAGTAAATGAAAATAAAAAAAAATGAAATGTATTTGCTCATTAGGTGTGCATCTCTTGCGGACACCCTAGTGTTTATTCCGTGCTACAAAGAAGCATAGTGTACTGGGTCACACAATACTATTTTTCAAGAAAAGGGACCATTTCTTACTAGGTATGCAGCTACTTCCATCATTCATAAAGGTGTATTTTAAGTGTATCCAGTATTCCCTAAAAATAAGTTTAGGTTCTCTGAAAAAAGTTTAGGTAAGCAACATTTCCCTCTGGGTTTTCAGGTCTCGGCTAGACAGTGCATGCGCTGTCTCGAACAGACGTGTTGTGTTCTATCTGTGGGCTCACAGGCCACCCATCTCCTACAATGGTAAACTTCAGCATCGCTCTCATTTTATTTTATGCCATTCATCATGGCATGCGGGAATCATGCCCTCCAATAGCACATGGACCAAGTGCATGTCTCCTTACACTGCTCCCTGTTTGCTGAGCTATTTTTTTCTTTGTTTTCATGCACTCCATAGGAGTGCTTGTGTTTTCAGGCTGTCTCCCTTGTACACATACCACTAAAATGCATGCACGTATACATAAACGAATGGGTTTCCTAAAAGGTTGTTAACTCACGAACAGCACTTGTTTATTTTTTTTATTTTTTTGCACTATCCGATAGTATTGGAGCGCTTGTTCCATCCTCCACCTTGTTCTTTGTGAAGCACTCCATCGGAGTACTTGTGTTTTCAGGTCGTCCCCCTTGTACACATACATAACACTAAAATGCATGCACATGTACATAAATGAATGCATTTCCCAAGAAGCTGTTAAAACACGAACAGCACCTGTTTATTTGGTTTTATGCATGATCAGATGGTATTGTAGCGCTTGTTCCGTACTCCATCTTGCCATAATGCTAACACCAGCCGATAGTATTGGAGCGCTTTAAGTGCTCACCAGTTACATTACACAATGTTACACTCATTATCGTAGGCAGGGGGAAGCATAAGTGATTTGCCCAGAATCACAAATTGTTCAGCCGACCCAGAGATTCGAACCCGGTTCCCCAGTTCCCATTGGCAGCTCTGGTCATTACCCCACATCCTCCCGTGACTTCTAAGCTCAACTGGTTCTCATGATCACTTCCACGTTTGTTCAGCAAGACCCTGTCAACACCAAACAAGCATTGGCAAAGCCAATAGATCTTAGCAATGCCAGAGCTGTTGGCCTTGTCAATGTGAATGTCTTTTAGCTACGTTGTCTAGCAGCACATCTGCAGTTCAGCATGGCTGAAAGTCACTGAAAAAAAAGCGCTATGAAGCGGCTAGCGCTGGCCACGTCATATAGTTTTTGTGTGTTAGAAGGGCCAGGACAATAAACTCAACATGGGGGGGCAAAGAGAATCAGCGTCAGCTCAACATCCTGTTATTCTGGACTTTCAGTAACTTTCAGCCATACTGTACAGCAGGTGTGCTGCTAGACAACATGGCTACAAGACATTCACATTGACAAGGCCACTAGCTCTGGAATTGCCGAGACCTATTGGCTTTGCCAGTGCTTGTTAATCTGTGCATTTACCACGCCTAGGAACTACCTGGAAATTGTTAAGATTTAATGCCATGTGTTTAATTATTATGATGGACCGACACGTACTTCAGAAGCCACAGAAAGGGTTTCTTGTGTTTCCATTGCCATTCAAAGCAGACATGACCTGCCAGATTGTGCTGGACAGTTCCATTTGGTGAGGGGTAAAGATTGATTTTGAAATGGTTAGTCCGCATCTGCAACAGCACAGATAAGCTGGAATGTTGAGTGCCAAGGGAATTCACAGTGGGCCTATTAATTCCCTTGACTCCAATTAACATTCAAATGGAATACAAATAACCTTTTAAGGCACATCTTCGAAGTGACAGATTTCGGACATTCTGGGTGCCTCTTAGTGATAGCAGATGCAGTGGGTCTAGGAGCTCTGTCCACAGCTGCAAGGACATTAACCATGCTCTTCTAGGAACAGAAACACTAAGCATGACCATCCTCATCTTTAGTATCGCAAGGGTCACTCCCATCTTTGCTTAGGAATGCATTGGTACAGTCATTGGGGAGCCGAGCTGCAAGTTTAGCCTTTTAGACACATTAAAGCTGAGATAAACATCTTCCTAGATCTCCATACTCATATCCAGAATTATAGACTCCATGCCAGTGCACAGATTAATCCCCAACTGATTTATAATCCAGGCAAAGCCTGATGTCCTCAGTCAATAGTATTCCTGTATTGGCAGTCTTCTAAAAACAGGTGTTTGCTAGGCCCTGAAGCACCCTCCAGAGAAGTGTACTTTCGGGTGAAGGTACTGTGGGCAGTGTGGAGCAGATGACCATGACTGCAGAGACATCAGCTATAACCTAATGCAGTAGGGGCCTTCCAAAAAGGTTTTTTTCAAACTTAGGCAAATCTTCAATTAGTTACACTACACTGAACTTGCTTAGCCTTTCCAAACACTGAAACACATAAGCACTGACTCAATTGAGACTGAACCCATACATGTTGAAGACCACTTACATGTGGGAGGATCAGGCCCTATAATGAAGCATTCAATATCAGGTTGGGTGAGTGCTCAGCATCCTTAAAAAGACACCTATTGTTGGCTTATGCCAACATCATCGCTTCGTTCTTGAGAATTTTCTAAATAGGCGTCTCCACTTGTTAGAAATGGGGGACTCTAGTTGGCAGCAGTGTTTGCACCCAGTCCAAGTAGGGACCCTCACTCTATTCAGAGTAAGGGAGTCATAGCTAAGATAACCCCTGCTCAACCCCTTGGTAGCTTGGCACGAGTAGTAAGGCTCATCTCAGATTCAATGTGTAAAGCGCATACATACACACACACACACTTAGAAAAATAGGCAATATTTAGCTGAATAAAACAAGACCAAAACAACAGAAATCCAACATACGCAAGTCGAAATATTACTTTTAAAAGATTAAGCAAGTTTAATCCATAGAAATCAATGGATGTGTTTGTTTAGCATAAAGTACCTTCGATGCGCCTTGAGACCCTCGCGGGTATGTAGTGCGCTTTATAAGTGACATGATTGATTGATTGATTGATTGATGTGTCAAAATTCAAAGACGATGCATGGCACAGGGAATGTGAGGCGCCAGAAAAGCAAAGCGATGCATCGGTTCCGTACTACTCAGGGGAGGTGATGCGTTGGATACTTACTGGCAGGGGAGGTGATGTGTCATTTTCCCAGACATGCGGCCTCAGTTCCTTAATGCAGTGTCAATTTAAAATCGGCGCCCAGAGACTCTGCGTCAAAAATCCAGATGCACTGCGTCAATTACACAGCGATGAAGCAGTTGCACTGAGTCAGAGTTGTGTGTCATGGACTTCGGTGATGCGGTGCTCAAAACTCACGCTGTGCGGTTCTTCTGACATGCTGCGATGGAAAGCTGGGGTCTGCGTTGTAACCCTTGGTCATTGCGTCAAGCGTAAACCACACTCTGATACTGGCAGCAGCGATGCCATGGATTTTGCAGCACTGAATCAATAAAACAGATGCTGGGAGTCGATGTGTGGATTTTTTCCTTCAGATCACCAGGTTGCACTTCCAAGGGCCAGGAACTGGATTTGGCACCACTTGGCAAGTCAGGACTCTCAGCAGAAAAGCCCAGGCACTGGCAGGTGAAAACTTTGATGGCCTTGGGACTTCTTAACAGGAGGTGAGCTCAACTCAATCCGTTGGAGAACTTTGGAAGTAGGATACAGAAAGCAAAGTCCAGTCCTTTCACTTCCAGGACAGAAGTAGCAAAGCAGCAGGCCAACACAGCAAAGTAAAACAGCAAAGGGGCAGTCCCTCCTGAATGCTTCTCCAACTCTTCTTCCCGGCAGAATGTCCTCAGTCCAGAAGTGTTCTGATTTTGGGGTGTCAGAGGTTCTGTACTTATACCCATTACTGCCTTTGAAGTAGGCAAACTTCAAAGGAAAGTCTTTGTAGTGCACAATACCCTTTCTTTCCGTGACCTGGCTGTAGCCACACTACAGGGACAGTCCTATTCAGGTGTCAGTGGCAACTCCTCCCACCACTCTAGCTCAGGAAGGCCCATCAGCCTGCTGATGGGCCATCAGGCTATGCAGGGCACACCTCAGCTCCCTTTGTGTGACTGCCTAGAGTGAATGCACAAGGGCCAAACTGTCAGCCAATCCAGATGTGTATTCTACAGACAAGCAGAGGCACAGAACGGTTTAGCAAAAGCAAATAGCCACTTTCTAAAAGTGTAATTTTCAAACTTACAATTCAAAAGCCAACTTCACAAAAAGATGTATTTTTAAATTAAATACAACAAATTCGCTTTATTTCGGTTAGCAAAACCATAAAAGATACAGCCACACAAATCATGGATAAAACATTCTAGGCAAAAAGGGACATTCAAGAGGCAGATGAATGATTTGGGAAATAAAAGTGGCTCAAGTTAACATAGTAAACCGGCATAGGGGAAGGCATAGGAATTACAATTCCCAAATAAGTCATTGTTGAGTTGTCTTTCACAATTCGGACAGGGCGATAGAGCCACAAGATTAAAGTGCTAGTGCATTGTCAATTGATGTATACAACAGTTACCAGAAAAGCCCACACATAATACATCAAACATGATTACCCCTAGTCCCTTTGTGGTGCCCTTACTCTGAATCAGCAATTAAAAAAGTTAAAATAGATAAAATATTACCATAAAACAGCTATTTACAATAAAAAATGACAATATCGAACAATAAGCCTCTCTTGTCTGGTCATTAAAATTTCCATTTCATCAATCAAGGCCAGAAAACGATGTTAACAGCGCCCTCCTTCTAATCGCCCAGAAGTGGCCTAAGAATTTTGCAGTTGCGCAGGCAAAGAGGGGTCTAGCATCTGACTTTACAATGCGCAAAGCGTCTTTGGAGTTGCGGGTCCCTAACTGTCTGCACATGGGAGCTAACCATTTGCTCCTTGGTTTGGCGTAAGCTGTGCAGGCAAAGAAGACATGGCCTATTGTTTCTTGTGGGCATGAGCAGGAAGGACAGCCCTTAGGTTGGGGTTTGTTTATCAGCCAAGTGTTGGTGAAGGCGTTGACAGGTAGGCTACCATGTCTGAACCGAGTATACAGTTTCCTGTCCGCTGGCACCTTGATAATGTCAAAATAGCTTTCTAGTTGGCAATTAGTTTTCAAATCAGTGAAAGCGTCTGTTAGGCTGCCTTTTTGACTTTTCAGAAGATAGTTCTGCTCAACCCATGCCCAGTACAATAGCTTTACTTGGCCTCTAGAGTAGGAAGGTGAGTGGCCAGTATCATCTTTTGGCAGGCCGATGCTTGACCGAAGGATGTCTACTTGTTTAATCCACCCAATCTTTTTAGTAGTGTCCAAAGCAGAGACCTCGCTAAAGGCTGCTGCATATGGTGCCAGATCGGGGGTGGTAACCAATCTGTACCAAAACAGCAGTGGGCGAAGCCTCGCAAGGTCATTGATTGACTTAATGCCCAGAATTTAAATTGTGAGTTCAGAGAACTCAAACTCCAAATCTCCATCTGCTACCAATGGGAAATTACACATAAAAGATATTTCAAGGCAATCCCCATGTTACCCTATGGGAGAGTTAGGCCTTGCCAATAGTGAAAATAGGGATCAATAAATGGCCCATTCTCTGAAGGTCATCAGCAGGAAATAGCCATTCAAAACAGTGCAAAAGAAAGGAAGAAAGTGGGGAAGATACACGTTTCATGCATTCAAAAATACTTCATAAACTAATGCCTGCGTCCTAAATCTTGAATCTGTTGCGTCAAATTTTTTGTTACTGTCAAGGCTCTCAGAAGATGGGTTTAAAAAGGGCCTGGATGACAAACTAACTCATGCAGTTCCATAAAATCCGGAAACTTGAAACCCAAAACAGTGAATATTACAAGCAAGGGACATGGAACTTTCAGGTTACGTTTTTACTTGAGAAACTTCAATTAGGATCAATGTGACTTACCCCAACTTAAAAACATTTTAAAATTAACTAAAATGTGCAAAAATGCATTAACAACTGTGCATATTCAATTCTTTCCTATTAGAAAAGGTTCTATAGAGAAAGCCACAGGAGAGCCCTCAAAACATAGTACTTGACAACAGCTGGGACAGTGAGCAACCTAGCAGGGCACAGCACACATTCATTCCTAGGCGAGTGTTCTCTTTTTGGAGTCTGGCTTCAGAACTGTGATGCGTTTGTCCTTCAAATGCAAGTGTATGCTCTCAAGAAATAGGTTGAGAAACTGGACCCCCTACACGATTTGAAAGTTGGCAACTTAGCTTGGTGTGGGGTGCCACATTAACTCCAAAATACCAGAATCTAAGGTCACAATGAAGCACATGAAACTTTATAAATGCAGTCAAAGGAGCAATGAACAACCTAATTAATAGTTACCACACCATGTGTAACCAACCCGGTTTGCTGTTATGCACTTTACCAAGCCCATATGCATATATTACGATCTCTGAGGGGGGTAACACTTCAAACCCGTATCATAAAATTGCATTTTATTACTCAAAACGGCAACTCCGACAATTAACTGCTAACTCTCAAAAGTAGCTAAAATGTTCGAACTTTCTTTACTTTGAACAGGGACGAGGGGAGGAGGAAGAAGAGAGGAGAATCAATAGCATCATTAGCAGTGAGGCCATTAGAAAGGGGGCGCTGGGTGTTCCCTCACAAACTGTTGACTGTTGTTCATCACACAGAAAAGGCCATGCAATGGAGGGGCACAGCGAGGGATAGGGAAAAGAGTAATGGTCACTCGAGATCCTCGACTTATGCACCCTCCTACAGGCCCCGTCTTTTTTTTCTTTCTGTTTATTACATTTTCATGTACTTAAACAGGCAACATTGGCAATCATATGTATGTTTACACTGATGGAAGAAATCACAAAGCCGATGGTATCATACAAACATTACATAGTAAGTATTTTGCTTACGCAGAGCATTTGGAACGCCAAATATAACAGGGTATTAACATTATAGAATAAAACACAAGGGTAAAGCCCCATTAATTCAACATGGTGACATAACATCATATGCCAGCTTCAGTGTATCACCGCCTTTCCTCAACACACCCCGCCCCCTCACCTAAAGGCCCCGTCTTAGAGGGGTACTACCTCGCAGGCCAATGAGCTTGGCTACATGGCACCTTCGCCTACTGGTCTGCTCATCCTGCCTGATCATCCCAAGTCATTTCGAGTTAGTTCTAATATACAGGTCTGTTCCATGCTCTGCAGACTGCCCATATGCTGCCTCCCGGCTTGTGAAGTCATGGGGTGGATATACAGTGGTGCTAGGACAATTGTCAGAGTGGGGCTGATGCTCTCAATGTTACATCACTAAAGTCATGGGGAAAGTGAAAAATGCAAGCATTTTACAAAGAACCAGTACAGCAAATGAGCCACCCCCCTTCTGCAGGAGAGTGATAAATGTAAAGTATGTAGCCTGTAGTGCATTATGAAGTACACCATTGTAAATACTACTGAGGCATGGTGTGGTAGCTCACTGCCATTTACAGACAGCACAGTTTTCAGTGAAATGGCCACAAAAGTAGCACCAACATGCAGTTTTACTGATGAAACTATATATCGCACAAATGATAAAAGTGTAGAAATCTGCTTTCAGCAAATATTTATCATTTTTACATCACCAAGTAAAGGGCCTTGATTTGATCTTATTACAATCTTTGTTTCCATCACAATTTAGAATTACAAAAAATGTGCTTCATTTGTGCTTTCCTAACTGCTGATATATTTTGAAATATTTGTACAGCTCGTTTACAGGTATTTACATGCTGTTTTGTGTTAGAAAAAAAACTGACATCCTACAGCTTTTGCTTTCACACTTCCTGTACCCCAGCAAGATTGTCACATTTCACTTTGCAAAATCCTCTCACTTTTCAGTCATAGAAAGAGAAGTGAACCACAATCTCCATGTTAAAAGAAAAAGCAGCACTTTGTCAGAAGCCATCACTTGACATTGATCTCAATGGAGCATTGGAAAGAACCATTTGCTAAACAGTGACTCGACAAAAAAAAAAGGTGCACAGCCTTTATGAAAGCCAAACCAACTACCAAAGCAGAGTATGAGAAACTAAATATAGGCCATTTGGTCAGTTTTCTTTAGAGTGCTTTTCTGCGAAGAATTGTTTTTCATTGAATGTTTCAACTTCTGTGATATTTCTATTTTGCCCCACCTGCAATCGGTCATCTTTGCAAAGGTACACGTGCAAGTGAAGATCACTGCATTTTTATCCAACGCTATTTTTTAACACAGCTCTCAACCATTATGAAGCTTGCAGAGTTTTGCATGCAAAGTTTGCCAAGTAAATCCTCTTCAACTTTACACAGCCTACTTTTATCAGTAATAAACAACAATGTGATGGATGGAATGCTTGAATTAATCTCTGCCAATGTCAATTGCTCGGACCACATTCCAGGCCATTTTTCACCCACTATGCCATTCTAGACAAAGGTCTTGCTTATACAAATCAGTACTAACTCTGCTCCTCCTGGGAACAGTCTGTCCAGAATTGCCATGCAAGGCCACCTCTAGAAGGGACTACAAGCAATTCCAGACTGGGTTCGCCCTTCTTGGTGCTTGTCAGTAGGGTGTAGCTTTAGTCCATGGCACAGTGAGCATGAGACCCATGTCTGGGCATAACCGGCTCACTTACAACATCAACTGTAGTAACAACAACAAGGTGATGGACGGAATGCTTTAATTAATTGCTCAGGGCTATAATCAAGATCATCGTTTTGGCCCACTGTGCTACTCTAGACAAAGACCCCCCCTCCCCCTCCTTATGTGGCTTAGTTTGTAACCATGTGGCTGGTTACAAACTAAGGTGGCATGGTGAGCAAATAAAGATGGGTTGGAAAGCTACCCCGGGCAGATTGCCAGTGGTTAGACTTAATGCAAGTATTCCTCTCATCACATAGACCAGGCTTGGGCCCTTAGTGGGATTCTTTGGTGACAGCACATTACACTACCCCCTTCAAAGCGAACAACAGCAGTGTAATGAAAATACCAAAATATCATGTGAAACATGTATACCTACAAATTCATGAAAAGGAGAAGAGATACATATTTGCAAGTTTTAAATTGACAAGCGAAAAAGGGGCTTGCTATACACAATAGCCCTGAAATAATCACTTAGAAGTTCTAAACAAGCATTGGCATAGCCAATAGGTCTCGCCTTTGGGACCTTATAAGTATTTAGTTATGCAGCACAATTGTTGCATGGCTAAACACTTATAAGGTCCCAAAGGCGAGACCTATTGGCTATGCCAATGCTTGTTCTTAGTAATCACCTATCAGAGCACCTTTCAATATGTGCTACGGTTGTGCGCTATATAAAAACAGTCTAATGTACCAAGGTGAAACGCTTCTGCATGTTAAATATGTTTCTTTTTTATTTTAAAGAAACCGTAATATTTTGGTATGATGTTTGTTAGGAGATTTAGATGCCAACTATTTTCAGGGTTTGGCTTCAACACGGGCTCTTAGAGCCCGGCCAATCTCCTGGCTCGGCTCTGGCTCGGCTCCTGCTGTCAAATTCTTGGCTGTCCACCTCTATCATTGTGCGTGCGTCATCCACGTTAACAGAACGACAGCCGATTTCACTATTGCTGTGCTTTTTGAAGTGCCTCGAAGTACTTCCCAAAAAAAATGAAGTATTTCCGGTCCAGCAGGTGCACAACGCCGGCTGCGCTGTTTCAGTGCGCAGCGCCGGTGTGAGGTTTACAGCCATGACCGCCTTGAGAACGGAGTGAAGCAATTACTGTGAGATGTCTCCAGAGACAAAAGCCATCACAGGCGGAGCTCTGCTTTCATTTGTGTGGGGTGGGAGTGCGACGCAGAGAGCTTGCTGGGGGACGGAGTCACTAGCAGAAATGGGGAAGGAGAGAGATGGGCGAAAGTGGGGACAGTGGAGGAACCGAGATGAGCGAATCAGGGGGGAGGGAGGGAAGTCATCAAGTCGGATGAGAAGGAAGGAACACGTTGACGTGCGAGGGGAAAAGTTGGAAAAGGGCGGAAGAAGGGCTGGTGTGAGAGGGGAAGGGGAACAAAGAATGCTGGGAGAAAAAGATTACGAGATGGAGGAGAAGGATACAAATAAAGAAGTCTTTGCGGGTTGATAGCATGACAGAGGGAACGGGGTGTGTGTGGGGGGGCGCTGCTAAAAGTTATCGCACGGCATGCAAAGGCATAAAGCTAACGAGAAGGGAGTAGGAGAAGGGAGGGGGTAGGGGAGGGCATTCACGCGCGCGATCAAAGAAGCCAAATGCCAGCTGTGCACGATGCAAAGGCATGAAGCTAACGAGAAGGGAGGGGGTAGGGGAGGGCATTCACGTGCGCGATCAAAGAAGCCAAATGCCAGCTGTGCACGATGCAAAGGCATGAAGCTAACGAGAAGGGAGGGGGTAGGGGAGGGCATTCACGCGCGCGATCAAAGAAGCCAAATGCCAGCTGTGCACGTCGCGCGCGCTCTTGTGCGCGTAATAGCAAGCTGGTGGCCGGCAAGGTAGCACTTTCAAAAGCCCCTTACTAAAGTCTCGCAGAGCAGCGCATGCGCTGGCTCAGCGAGACCTAAAAACTATCCACTTGTTTCCACCTCTCGAAATACTCCAGAGGTCTTTGTGTAACAATAACTTAATTTTAACACAACTTTGATTGCAGTGTTTTATAAGGGGCTGAGGTTAGATGTGTATACAATGCATGGAAGGTTTCTACTCCACGGTACACTGCAGTAGATTATGTTTTCCATTTCACGGACATACCACTGAAATTGTTTGGTACACAGAAACAAGCAGGCCCATTGGCAGAACACTCACTCATCTCAAAGGTGGCCCACAAGGAGTCAAAACAAACCTGTACATTCCCAACGTGGCATAATTAAGACAGGCACACCATTGGGAGTATGTCATGCTATGGTCATTCCGTGTGGTCTAGCAAAGTGGTTTCACCACTAGGTGCCAAACGGTAGTGCTGTGTTTTGTATCACATACCTGAACACTGAGTCATAACTTCACACCTGCTTTCAAAAGTGCACAAGGGATTCAGAGTTGCAAAACTGAAAAACAATATCTTGGAATAGAAAAAACTCAAATGACAGAAATACAAAAAAGCACAAGGACTACAACAAAAATGCCTCGTGTATTATACACCGAGAGAGAATAACTCTGTTTTGGGCCTTTCTACAATGACAATGGTCTACCATTACAATCACGGTCTTGGTTTAGAAGTTCTTCAAACCCAGAAACAGTTCACAGGAATCAATAATAAAAAGTTATAACTATTTGAAGCCAGTTAATGTAGCATCAGGAATTAAAATGGAGTCCTGTAGTAACTAAAGAACTGTATTCACAGATAAGCAATAACATGTATATTGATACAAATTATTGTTTTAAGGTTTGCTTTCAATAGTTTTTCACTAGTGCAAAAAGGAAGACTTAGTCCTGAATTGTGAACAATTCTCCAAGAATGTTCTGTATGAAGAGAACCTCTATCATTAAGAGAATGAGTTTTGCAAATTAGAAGTCTTTCAGCAGTCACTTGGATTCACCTTCAAGGCATGTCTCAGTTCACTATCTTTTCACATCATGTCCATATAGAAGTCACAGAACCAGTAAATATAAATTAAACATAGATACCAAGTGCACCAAAATGTTTACAGTTAATGCAGGCTGCCTTATCAAATGCTAGGCTTGCATCACATTCAGACACCAGACATGTTTCTCAAATGAATGGAGGTTTTGTGGAGATAAACTGCTTTTGTGGTGATCTTGCATTCAGTCAGGCAAGCTTTATGGTGTGCCTGTATATACAATGGATATGTGTGTCAAGTTACTGTGAAAAGATCACCAGAAAACAAGGCAATGTTCCCGTGGATAATACGGCTGTCTGCACTCTTTGAACCACATTTGTGCCCAGTAGCATACCTTCTAAAGCGATCTCGCTCATATTAAGGAGCCAGGACCACATGTGTACACTAGTGTTTGATTTAATGCATATTTGTCCTTGCATTGCCAGAAGACGAGACTGCAATCTGCAGCAAGCTTAGAGATAGTAAGTTCTGAGATAACTCGACAATGCTCCAGCCAGGTCTTTCTTTTTGATTCTTCGCAAGGGGTCTGTGATAAGGACAGCATGATTCCCCAGCTGTTTAGACCCTTCTAGTTTCACTGTTGGATTTCCAGATCTTACATGGCTCTCTTCTCACAGGCTCCAACCTACCCATGTGTATCCCGCCATGCCACAACTTTTGCTTCTGTGGCTAAATGGGCATCTGTAGGCTGAGTAGAGTAGGTTCCACCCACCCAGCTGGATGAGGTTTTCCTCCCAAGGTTCTCTCGTCCTTGGTTCTTTCCCTCTTTCCCACTGGCTTACTCCATGACCAGAACGCTATGCCCTTGAGGACACTCTTCAAAGCATCCTTTATTACCAGCAGATCTCCTCTTACGTAAAAAAAATAAATGACCCTCATTATGTGAATGTGCATCATCCGCTAGTTCTTTCTTTGTGGAATTTACATATTACTTCCACAGTTAGATGAAGTATTGAATTCTAAGGAATCAGGAGGGCAAAACCTCTGAAAGTGTCTGGTTGACAGATTATTTCAAAAGTAAAGGCCAGAATTTACGAGGGGCCTGTGAAGGTGCAGTATCAGAGTCAGATTTCAAAAATGGTTCTCCTGAGCAGGAGCTCTGCAGGGGTTTGTGGGAATCTATTTCTGCGAAAATAACGTGTAGGATGAAACAGTTTCTCATCCCTTTATGGTCCAATACATTTCCCAAAAGATTGTCAATCAAAAAATAAAATGTACTGAAAAAAGAACGGTTATATTAAGTAATAACAGTTCCACTTGGGTGGGCTGCACATGTATCAATCTTGCTGCAGGGAATCTATTGGGGGCAATGCTCGTTTATGAAGAACAGACATTGAGTGCCCATGGCCGCAATGGGAGGGAACAGAGGATTTCTGTTGTGCTGTCATATGGTTCAATCAAAAACTAAAGTTAAAGTCTGAATATCATCAGACTTCATTCACAGTACACCGAGTATATGCCGGGTCTCGTGGATTAATGCATCCACTGTTGTGTTCAACCTCATGGTCACAGGTTCAAATCCCGGCGGATCCTTTCATCCTTCTGACGTCGATGAAATGAGTTCCATTGAGTTGGGTAGCATTAAACATCTGTTATTCAGCGTCAAGATGCCCACGGGTGAATGTGCGCTTTACAAATACATGTTATGTTATATTATCCGACACTGGTTGTTTTTAGGAATGTGTGACAATATCCAGCATTGGACAAATGGGACAGTCCCTTAAATCAGAAAATTCAAAGGACAATTTAGATTTAGGAAGTCTATGTTCAACGTTATGGCAGGAGTTTGCCTTACACATGGCTGCATTACCATTATGCTCAATGTAAATGGCACTTGCTAATCTTAACAGTACCACCCCACCCATGAACTGAAGAGTGACAAATCACGTGCGTAATTGATAAATTCATGAGCAACAATGTAAGACAGAAAAGACAGGGTAGTTCTTCAGATTCCCAGACAGCATGAGTCAGATTAGCAAATATGTGTTTTTCTGGTTCTGCAGTCTCAAAGTTAAGTGTTCCTTCTAGCTGGAGGGAGAACATAACATTGTAAGTAATACAAATGGCAAAGGTTACTGAAAATAGAAATGAAGATGTCTCGGGCCTATGTATACAAAAAT
This sequence comes from Calotriton arnoldi, assembly GCA_963921515.1. Lineage (NCBI taxonomy): Eukaryota > Metazoa > Chordata > Amphibia > Caudata > Salamandridae > Calotriton > Calotriton arnoldi. The sequence goes on from CAWUFW010019831.1 coordinate 127,434, forward strand.
GTTAAACAACAATTTCCTAAAATGTTCCAAAAAAAAAAGAAGGTCTGTTGTTCACTCAGCTAGGTTGTTCTTTAAACTGTTGCACAGAGCGGTCCAATGCACGTTGCACAAACTCTGCCTGGTCACGCAATAGAAATAATGAGTGCTTCCCGAGACATTTATGAGGATGGTGGTAGATGTAATACTTACTTTTAAGCAGATAATGACTTATAAAAGAACCAACAAGAACCAAGGTTTTGCTACTGCCCTTCTCTACCTACAATGATCATGAATCAACCAACTGTGATGGGCCTACTGCACCAGCCAAGAGCAGAAGGAAACGAACTTAAGTTGGGAGTTTGCCCGAACCAATGAACTAAGTAGTGGAAAAACATTGGTTGCTGAAAATGAACTACAGTCTCAATAACAAAACAATACCTGTACCATTTTTCAAAAATGGACAGACTACATCAGAGCATACGTTTACATGTGTGTTTACATACTACATAAAAACATTCAAATAAATGCATGAAAGCTACAAGAAAACCATAATACATCTGGTTTTTTTTTCTATCAGTTTTAATTGATCTCTTCTACCACCTAGCAGGTGGATTTCTTCCCATCTTGCAGGTCATAAAGTGTTATGTCAGAAAGTCACATCACCATACATCAAGTTGTTTTAATCAGGAATCCATTTAAATGTTAATAAATGGTTTGTAGATTGGGGGGAGAGAGAAGGCAAAGGAACTAGATGTATGACAAAGAGTAAGGCATTGGCGCATGCAAAATTAGACAAATGGAGAGGACTGCAGGAAGCATTGAAGGCAAAGATAAGTTTGCATGAAGGAGGGAGCATAAGAAGGGAAAAAGAGGGAATGGTGTTAAGAGGAATGGAGAAAATGATGGTGGGACAAGTGGACTCCTGAAAAAAGAGGACCAAGAGGCATCTGGAGATATAGGGGGCCAAACCAGGTGAGGGAAGTTGGATGAAACATATTGCTATGCTCCCACTGATCTGTTTAGATCCATGTATAGGATAACTGTTGGGGTCTGAGGATCTAGAAAGGTCTTCGCTTCGGATCTATTTGAAGACCAATTTTTCTGGTCTTAATTTCACAATATAATTGTCGCGACAGGCAGACATCTTACATGATATGCAGAGTAGAGTCCTAGAATTTGGATTTGTTTGTTGAGTTTTTTTTTTTATGGCATGGACAAGGGCCACAAAAGCTACAAGTCTCAACTTTGAAGAAAAAAAAACTTCAAATGTGTGGTAAAGCTGCGAACATTCTGGGCCTGCTCTGACCATTCAGTTGGGCAGCAGATTGGAGAGACTTGTTATGTTATTAAGTTTTCTAAAGCGCAGGGAATACCCGGAGGAGTCTTGGTGCTAGCTAAGGCAATGGAGAGCACAGTAGGGAAAAAGACTGGGAGACTAGGGGGAGTTAAAAAGCCAAGTTTCAGCAGCTTTCTGAAAGTCAGTAAATTGGGGGCATCCTTGATGTGAGCTGGGAGTGTATTCCAGGTTTTCGTGGCTCCCACCACAAAACTCCTGCCTCCCCCGGTTGCTCGCTTGTTCCTAGGGACAACTAAGAGCTTGGCCTTGGTTGAGCGTATGGTCCTGCCTGGGGAGTACCAAGAGCTCTGTTGGAGAAATTCTGGGGCAGTGCCATGCAGAGCCTTGTGCGCAATACAAAGCGACTTGAAAGTAATCCTCTGTCTGATGGAGAAACAGTGCAGTTTCCTGAGTGCATTGGGCACTGACTGGGATTTTCAAGAGTAGTCTGGCTGCCGCAATCTGCAATGTTTGCAGTTTATTCAGAATGTATTGGTGAGCATCGAGGAAAAAGCAATTGAAATAGTCCAATTTGGCCATCGCCAATGAGGTGATCAGTGTTATCTGAAGGTGGGCAGGAATGTAGGAGAGTACCTTTTTTAGGGTTCTAAGCATGAGAATCTGATGCTTTTTTAATGTGGCACCTGAAGTATAACACTTGGAACAGCACACATTACCTACCCTACTCCAGTCACCTCTGCATTTAAAAAAAAAATAATAATAACTCTCCAGAATGCTAAAACCAACTCCTAGATGAAGCAGACAAAACCTAATTGCAGTGTGTTCCTCTGTGAATTTATACATAAATCTGTCTACCTAGTGCTGTGTGCATAGATTCACGGTGACCGTCCTTCAGAAATAACACAGGCTTCCGTAGGAAGCCAGTCATGTATGTCCAGCAGGTATGTTAAAGTCCTCATTGATAAGTCGAGCAGCAGTGTGGAGACTAGATTTAAGGGGGGGGGGGGCGGAACAGGGTAGATGGCATGATGCCTATGAGAAGGCAGGGGTCAAACTAGAGTCAACCAAGAGTTGGGACAACTAACATTATATGCCAGGGCACACCAAGCACTCCACAGTGGAACAACACATCAAAAGTGTATTGCTCACTTGAATACAAAAAAAGCCATGCGGTGCCCGATCAGCAGAATCATAGGTAAAAGGTTAGGTAAGAGGAACAACCCAATGGCAGAGCTTTATCTTCAAGTTAGAGTGTTGAGCGGTGGTAATATCTGTTCATTGAAAGTGACATGTAGTAAAAGGTCCCGCCCTGCGCTGAGGCCAATGATATGGAACAGCAATTCCATGATGAGTTGCATAGTTCACCCGTCTAACTCCTGTGAAGTGCCATTAAACTACAGCGATGAGGAACCCACAGATGTCCACAGGGTCTGCCCAAGGACATCTTAAGGATTGTGGGGGCCCTGGGCCAAACGTATTTTGGGGGCCCCTGTTCAGACAGCTTTGAACTTATAATCCAATTTCAGGTCACTGACAGTGCACAGGCACACTCGTCCAAATTCTTAATGTTATCACATCTAATATTCAGGGATAGTGGGTGTGTTTTCAATATTGTAGCACAGCAGCAGCTCACTAACATTACTGCAAATAATCTCTGTGACACACTCCCATTTCTCATATGTGAGGTCTCGTTTTGATCTAATAGAAACGTTTTTTATGGATGTTTCATGAAACATAAACACAACATTTCTTTGCAAAATGTCTGTAATGAATCTCACACTCCGCCCACATTAAAAATAAAGTAAAACGGTATTTAAAACAATCTGTTTAAGAATTATCCAAAGTCACCAAGCCATGACTCTCTGCAGAACAGAGCTGACTCTATATGTGGGCCCCCTGAAAGGCTGGAGCCCTGGGCCAGAGCCCACTTTGCCCATGCCTTAAAACGTCTCTGGGCCCACAAAGTGCAAGAATCCCTCTCATCGCAAGGTGGATTATCATCCAAGATAAGAACAAGGGCCACACACCTTCTTGAGGGGTTAGAGAAAGGTATGGATGTGTTTTGTTTATTTTCATTAAACTGACACTAGATGCAGCACAGGTGGAAGGTATCCTCTGCCTCTCCGATGGGATGTAAAAGTACATTTTGAATTCTTCCATTTCATGGTAGTGTTGTCAGTGGGGAGTAAATGCATGCGGCCTCTGCATACTCAGGAGAACGAAGAAAGAGTCTATTTACACAACAAGAAATTCAATTTGCAACAAGCCTGGATCTGAATAGTCCCGGGGAGGCCACAAATAGACTACAAAATAAGAATGTTTGGCATGAAAGGACAATGAAAGACATTTCCCTGCAGTGCGTGCTGCTTTAGATGCAGCAGCAAAGGAGAAGGTCTCATTCCAGGATGTTACAGCTCATTTCCCCGCTCGCTTCTTTTAATACCGACAGGGGCTTCAGGAAATGAGTAAACCACCCGAGGGGAGATTGGGCGGGGGACACAGATCCAGAAAACGAAACATATTTTGAACTACAGAAATCAGCTCTTCGACATTTTCAAACATTATAGCCCTGGCTTGGAGTAACAAAAACTTCATAGAATTACTTTACTCAATGAACGTTAAAATGTACATCAACTAGTGTTATGAGGGAAGCATGTGTTTGTAACTGTAAGATGCGAGATTGGTTTACCATTGTGTGACAGGCAAGGCGTACATGCTTCATTCAAATTAGAAGCCATTTTCGGATGCTAACTATCCTGGCGGAACAAGCAACACTGCCGGTGACATACATAGGCCTGGGTGGTGAACTCCACTCCGTTCACGGAGTTTTCCGCACTCCGCGGAATAGAGTTTTTCCTCGCTTGCCAATATTACGTTGGCAAGCGCAAGGAAAATCCAGCGCTAGACCACCTCCCAGCGAGATTTCTCAATGCGGGTGGTCACGACAGCTCGTGTTGAGAAACCTTCCGTTCGTGTTGAAGAAGCTGCCGCTCGAGTAGAACATCTACTCGAGTGGCAGAAAGAAGCAGCGCCCTCTTGCGCTGTGCATGGTGCAGTTCGCGCTGATTTTCCAGTGCAGGACAAACACCAGGCGCTAAAAATCAGCGTGAACAGTGCAACCGAATGCATTCCGCCGCTTGGGGAACACCACGTAGCGCAGCTGAACTCCGCCTAGACCTAGAGAGTAAAGTCAAACCACCAGCTGGACAGGTTCCAGCAGAAGGTAGTACACCTGAAGCAGATTTATATACTTTCCTCGGTGTCTTTTGATATGAGCCATTAAAGTGGACGCCATCATGGTTGAGGGCTGGAGAGGCTTATAAAAGTCTCACTAATGCCTGGCGTTCAATGCTAGTGGCCATGACTATTCACAATGCCTACGCCTATAATATAGTAGGATAACTGAGTTAAACACTTGCCTCTCAGAAATGAGGCGATATGAAGGTGATGTGTTCAAATTGCAGCTAGACCAACTAAGCCTTCCAGCTTTCCAAGGTCAGTAAATTAGGCACACGTAATTGGTTTATAGTGACACCTGCTGTTTCTAGCCTGTAGAAACAGCAGCTATGTGAAGCGTGGTGTTAAGACCCAATTATTTAAGCACATGTAACACAAAGTACAATTAACACAACTCACTGAAAAGCCTGCTGGAGGCAAACAATGTGAAAGGCAAATTGTTTTGCTGGCTTTAAATGTGTATCAATGTCTTGGGATAGGGTCCTCAAGTAAAAAAAGTTACCTTTCTACTTACTAACAAGATTTTGCTCAGCTGGATCCATGTGGACAAAACTGTTCCTACAACTCTAGTTCCTCAAATGTGATAGCTTTTTACAAGTGAAGTATGAATTCTCTGAAACTACAATTGGTCCACTCTAGGCACATACTCATCATTTCTTCTTGGCACCCAAGCCCTTCCAGAAGGCAAACTGCTAAAGTTGAGCCACTGAATGTGTGTCTCTCATATCTCATTTCATTTAATGTACTAATCTCTTAGTGAAGCACATAGGTCAAACAAAACAGAATTCGAAGGGTCGCATTACAGTCAATAAGTCAATGAAAGAGATGGGATGTTAGAAGAGCAAGAAAGTCTCAATTATGAGCGGTTTTTGGACTCACTCAAACCCTCTCTAGCTTTGTACACAGATACCTGAAGAGGAAAACGAGTGAGGTGCTGCCGCATAATGTGGTCCCCGATCTACCAAAAAACGTGAGCAAATGTGTTCAGCTTCACCTATGCAATTCTTATTCCTAGGTCACATCTTACTGGATCCATAGCTGCTGAGTTTGTTGTTATTAATGCCACACAAGGTATGTGTAAAGTGCCTAAAAAGACAATATGTTGGCAAACAAATACCACATCCATGCTTCTCAAATTCCAGCCAACTTATATATCACAGGCTCTGGGTATGAACTTGATACAGAAATCAGACACAGAAAGAATGTGGGTTGGACTGGTTCAGAGGGACAAAAAAGGGGCCTAATTCAGAATAATTACATTTGAATAATACACAAATAAAGAAGGAAGCCATCAACACACAAACAAGTACTGAAACTATCCAAGAGATCCAGGAAGTGAGCAGTTCCTCGTGTAGCCCTCGTTCATGGCATTTCAAGATCAGCACAGATCACTGTCGTTTCTACAAACAATGTGTGCGGAAACCTTTGAAAACTCAAACGCGTCAGCATGAGCATGTCAAAAGTGTTAGCACTTTAATAATAGCTTGCTCTTTGCAGCTTGCTTGGTCAGTAAGCTGGAGGTAGAAACAGAAACAAAGGGAGGTGCTACTGCCGAAAATCTTTAAACCTCTTGCTCCAGAAACTTTGTTGCCCTATGCGCTGTCAACTGGCTTTGAAAAGCTTGAGGACTAAGCCATACACGGTGGGTTACACAAATGCGTAATAGCTGGCTGTTGGATACAGCCCCATACACAGTGTGCAAATTGAAACTATTAAATCCATCCTCACAACGGCAACCCCCAACATAAACTGATGGTTAGTGCACCTTCCTATTGTGTTAACTATGCATCCCAATTAAAAGTGTCACTAGCCTCCATCACAAAGGACAAACATATTGATGAGCCTCCCCATTAGACTGTTGTGAACCCTTCCTTACACTGCCTACAGACCAGGTTTATTTACAGAGACTCAACGGTGCGCCTCACTTGCCCACAGCTGCAGGGCAGCGGCGGCTTTTGCCGTGAACTACTTCCCCTGCATGCACTGCACACACTGCCCCAGCAACCAAGTGTGCTGGCTTCACTAGCAACTCTGTAAGCACTTCTTGACCAGTCTGGCCCTTCCAACAATGCTGGAAAGTAGATTTATCATCTTTAAAATAAAATAAATTCCAGCTCTTCCGATATTGTCACAAAGCTCATGGGCCGTTGCTCTATGTAACTAAACCATTGCCTGAAAACTGGACATTTTTCTATTCACCTTCCATAATGCACATTCTGTTCTTAACAAATGCAGGCTTTTTTGTTTCTCTGAACTATAACTCTCAGTGCTTTCTAAATGGTCTGCTTTATTAAAACTACACATTTTCCACTTGCTCAAGAGCTCGAAAATGTTATTATACTGCCAGTAAAGCACAGACTAAATAATTGTACATCTTTACTGTTATGCTATACTGAGGTGGTGGTGTGGAGTTAGGAGAACAATGTAGCTCAAAGGATATGACTTTAGAAGAGACAGGAGCATGTCAGCTATCTCCCGTTGGCTGAGCAGTATATGGTACAAGCTTTTCAAGGAAGGGTGATCGTAAGGGGGTATACATATATTTCCTTAAAACAGATCACATTACTTCCCTCCCAGTTCATCTTCAAAAAGAATGGAGGTTTAGCGATGCAGAAGAGGTGGCAAAGGGCATTCAGGAGGCAGTATCTTCACTGGTGGTGGCCATGAAAGGACCACCTTCGGCAGGGTTTCAAACTCCAATTTTACAAGATGGAGACTAGTCTTAAATACTAAGTTCTAGTATTTAAAAGAAGTATGACCAATTAGTTTAATTTGGAGCACCCTTCATTTATGATCAGAATTGAGAATTGGAGAACTGACTAGGTCAGGGGACAACCCATTTTAAGAGGGCAAAAAAGTTGGAGGTGCATACCAAACGGAGCTCCACAGCAGGAAGCAAGAGTTATTAAGCATTTTAGTACCAAAACAGAACCCTGAATATCTCGAGCTTGGTACGCCGCTCTTCCAAGTTATCACAAGATAACAAGAGCTTCACGAAATATGTAAATAAAAAATGAAACTGTCATTTAAAAACAATGCAATTGTCTTGTTAGGCCAGAGGAATGCGGTGTATAGTTGCTCTCAAGCATGCACTTTGCAGCTCTACAATAGCAGCTGAGGTGCAGCCTTGTTATTGCCCGTAGCGACAAGACCATCAACAGAACAAAGTGTCCCTTCTGTCCATGTGCAGAAGCTCGACTTGCAAACAACGCAGGGGTGTAAAAATTGAAAATAACCAACCTCTCAAGAACAAAAATAAACAGGCACTCTGAGATTGAAAAGCTTACAATGAACTTCCTATGCCTCTGCAAGCCATGTCCATAAAGCTTTGGGGCGGGCTGACTTGCAGCTCTGCCCACGGTCATCTCTACCCAAAACACACTCCCAGCCAGCCATTAAAATCTAACTCATCCTAGACTCATGGCTTGTTGCAAAACAGAGCATGGAAGCGTTTTCAAAAAAGTGTATACTGATATCACGTGGGCTGCGGGATGAGTAAATAAGACAGTGCTGCCAAACGTTAAAGCAACTGAAAAGCTAGATTTTTTTTTTTTTGTGTGTGTGTGAATGAGTTTAAGAAGGTGCTAAAGAGGGGAGATGAAAGTAATGAGCATGAAGGAACGCACTTCACGGAGGCCATGCAATCACTTTAATGTCCTGCGTCTCGGCTGTCACACCTTCAATTAAGAGAAATTCCTTAACGTTCACTAACTCAAAAAGGAAAACGATGCCCATCACAACTGAATGCTGGGGTCAGCGAATCAGAATGGTTAGTAATGGCTTATTGCAATTTTCAAATTATACGCTACATGCAAACTTAACTCATTGTTTGCCGAACCGCCTGTGCAAACAGGGGAAATGCTCAAAGATAAACAGACAAGATAAGATAAACAGACAGCCCTGGTATTGATCACAGTCATCACTGTGTTACAGCAAAGGCAGCTCTCGTGACCCTGGGCTTTATCAACAATATCAGCATCCAGTGGAATGTCAACAACAATACAACTTTTGAACTAAAACGTGATCATTGACTTCAGGTTGTTCTTGGAATCTTTGTCCTGTGGTCTCTGCCTTTGTATTAAGTTGTGTTAACGTGATCTGGTGAGTGGCTCCCACACCGGAGAAACCACGGAGTCCAAGATGCATAGGGGTGTGTAAAGATCAGGCGATACTGCAATATCTCTTGGTAGTTCCGCTGAATTGAAGATGTGCTTACTGAAACCTACTCTCCAGTGGGGTGATGATGCCTAATACTGCTACCTTCAATCCTATGTTGAAAAAGGGCAGCCAATCAAATCCCTCTGAATGCACTCCGTGACTTGGGAGCTTCTCTTCAACTCTCACAACAGACTTTTTGGAGAACAGACTTTTGGAGACGTTTCTTATCTACATAGACCCCCCGCTAAGCTAAATTATTTCCATTTAGAACAACTGGGTGTAAATTTCCACATGCAGAAATCCTGAACGTCAGTCTATCATGGCTCCCCCAGGACTTACACTGGACGCACATTTTAGGGGGCCAGGAGAAGGGGTTGGTGACAGAGATTGCACATTCATGCCTCCATAACATTAATATCCTTGGAACCGGACATTAACACTAACTTTTGTTCATTTACACTCCTTGTGGTGCACAACCATATGTCAAGAAAAGGTTAATATCTAGCACTATTGATCGCAAATACAAAATCCCTAACCACATGCCAGCACAATTAACAGAAAATAAGAAAAGTGCCCATGCAGGCTCCACAGCTCCTGTGAGATGTTTCCAGGAGGCGAGTGATTACTGCCCCCTTGTGTTTTGTCTTCTCTGTTCTAAGTAACCTTAACAACTGAGCACACTATCTGATCCAGGAATGACTGCTTCTACAGTTTCACTCTGGTGTTTCAGAGGCACCAGAGCAACAACCTTCGTCACCACCAATAGCCAGAGGAAAAAGGAAAAATCACATGTCTCTGCAGAAGCACAGGGACTTGGAGGGTATGAATGCCAGCTCCGAACAACCAACTTAAAAAGTGTGCAAGGGCTGCCTCTGAGCCGAGCATGTGGAAGTGAACTAAGAGAGAACCAAGACATCTCACTCACACACACACACACACACCAGCCTAGCACACTGTCCCAGAATGTTATCACTGCTACGTCAGTTGCCCAAGTCATCATCATTTAAGATCAATGGTACACGGGTGTGCTTACAGCTCTTCAAAGCACATCAATACATCATGGTTGGCCACCTTCTCTCCATTTTGTGGAAGTTTTCTTCTGTTTTATAATTGCTAGCCCAAATACTGACATTCCTCCATGTGCTCACTAATAAAAATACAAATCGCCCACTATTCTTGGTCAATGGCAGATCGAAAAATCTCCCCAGGTTCCCTTTCATCTCCCCTGTGGGAGCCGTCAGGATTTGGTCAGCGTGCACAGTGCATTCCGGATGGGGGAGGGCTGATAATATGGAAAATGTGCCCTTGTAGCAGAACCCTTTGCGCGGATTTGAGAGGTGAAAGTCCCCTGTGGTGGGGAGGGGAAATACGCGACACTGAGAAAGGGGGAAAGTGTACCTCGACATTTAGAAGCATTGGATATATATCCTAAACCAGATTTTTGAAAGGATAGGATGAACAGTATGCTGCAACTGGACACAGAAAAGGGTGCATACTTCGAACATAAGGATGCTACTGAACGGTTGCAATTTTATAGCGCTTCATTCTACATAAATTTTATGGCGCTTCTTGATGAGGTGCCAACGGCTTCCAGGTGGTCTAGTAAGGGGCTAGCTAATCTGTTTGCTGCCTATGGGTAATAAAGTGTATAGATTTTAGAGTGCCCTATGCGGTAACTGCATTCTTTCCTCCCTGGGGCAGGGGTGACACCTGAATGTGTGTTGTGCTGGTCTCCGGGGTGACCAGGGGCTATCAGTCTAGCTAATTCAATCCGCCCGGCTGCTACCCTCGCACACGGAGGCACATCTTACATAAATTAAGACAGGCAACTAAACATGCAAAACACAGCCATGTTTCAGAAGAAACAAAAACAATGTGTCGATAATTGGATTCGTGCGCAAGAAGTCCAAAAACAACTCATAAAGCGCTATAGTGTAATACCAATAATTGAAAGCGCTACACAAATCACTACATAAAGTGCTTGGCTCCACGCGAATATCTGATAGCGTTATACGACTGCCAATAATATATAAGCTACTATGCACAAAAACATAGTGGGTGCTTGACTAGTAAGTAACTCAAGTGCCATGCACTGATCGCTGCTACAAACGATGTGTTTCCGAAATTACCCACAGACTCTCTCATACATCCCATGCAGGTGACTTGAAAACGTATGGGCTTGGAAAGAGATCCGAATAATCAAACAAAACATTGCACAATAAAACAAACCCCAACATTTTTTTTTTTTTTTAAGCTGTGTGTGAACAAAGGGGACCTCCTACGGCTCAGATATTAAAATGCAACAAGGAAAGATCGTTACGGCATGCAAATGAGCTCCGCGTCGCGGAGGGAGAGGCCGCGGCACCAGGATAAAGGATGTTTGTGTAACGCGCTCATATGACAGCCAGGGAACAAAAAGAGAAAAACACCTGACATCAGCGTGGTCCTTTGACTGCACTGCCAGCAGCCTGCGGGGAAGTGCGAAAGAAGGGGGCTGAGCAGTGTGCAGACAGGGGGTGGGGGTGCACTGCTCGAACCTTGGCATTCCACTGACCTCGACCCCCCCCCCCCCCCAAAAGCCTGCAGTGAGACTCGAGGAGCCGGTGGCATTGCCGCCTCGCGTGCTTGTGAGGCGCTTCAAGGCACCCCTTTCATGTTTCACAGACACTCGTCACAGCACGCGCGCCAGTCCTGAGGTTTCACTGACAAGAGCTCAGAAAGCACACCTTATAGACTTGAAGAGCCGTAGTAGTGACAAATACCTGGGGGCAGAGAGAGAGGGCCTTGGGTGCCCCACTGACAAACAACCTAACACAAACTGTCTGGATTCCAAACAGCAGCGTGACAACGCACAGGTTTCAAAAACTTTGGAGAAACGAATCTGTAACGCTCCTTTCCACAATAAGAGTGCACGTGGAGTGGCTATATCCACTTTCAAGAGGTAACGCCGAGAGTGCAGTCGCTGCACATCCCCAGACAGTACCTGCAGTCGCCGCATATTCAACCTATTCGAGCAACCTTACTCTGCACTGAACTTCTTCATGCAATCACGAAGTGCGTGCGAATCCGTCGGAAGAGCCCATCTGTGCACGCAGCCATACCATCCACAAGCTACTCACACCGTGACTACATTCACAACCTACCACCAAAGCGTGCAGTCGCATGCAATCACCCCGACATACTGGGCACCCAGCCCCTCATTTATCTTTTGCTGCACACCTGTGCATGCAATCACTCCCCGGCCAGACTTCCCGCTCATCGCGCGCAGCCACTCGCAGACTGCGCGCACGTGCATGCAAAGCCCACACTGTCGACTTGATCGTGAAATCTCAGAGCCCACCGGAGGTTAAGGTCACCGACCCCGTGCAACCCACGCTCTCCCCCCAAAAAAACCACACCTTAAGAAGATCACCTTTCTGCAAAGAACAACGTCGGAAAGTGTTTGGACATCAGAGCAGCCTCAACGTACAAACCCTAAAATATCAACAGGACAACTAAGACCGAGGACTCTGCAAAAGTTTCCGTCAAACATCGCTCTATTATCGGAGTCTTTCCACCACAAGTAGGTGTTTCTTTGTTACCTTCTTCCGATAGCCCAGTCCCCCCTAATTCTCTCCCCAGAGAGCGCATAAAGAAGCAGCTCCCACCTGCGTGGAGGGTCAACAGCATCAGCAGGCAGGGCCCAAGCAGCGCATCCATGGCCAGAGGGTCCCGGGGTCTCTGGCGCTCTCTCCGCGGCTCACGCTCTTTCTACTCTGAAACCTGCCACAGGCGAGAATCCGGCTAAACTGCGCTCTACTACGGCTCCGCCCAGCTGTGTGTGTACACAACAGAAGAGACCCGCCCACACCCTGCCAACGGGGGACTCGTGGAGGGAGGAAGGCTCGGGCTCCTCCCAGGGGGCGCTGCTCCGCCTGCCGGAGAGCCTGAACTATCCGCCCGCTGCTGCGCGGGACATCTCCGGTCCGAGAACTGTCTGTCCCGTCCTCCAAAAGATAACCCAACGCCAGGCAGAAGCGCGGTTGTTAATGCATCGTCGTTCAACACTCGTGACTGCACCAGGAGCCTCGAGAACGTTGACTATGACAGGCATTTGTATAATTCTGATTTCCAGGCGACTTCAAAACCACATATTTTTACATTGTACGACACATTTTAAAATGTGATAACACAGAAACGTGAAACTTGTATTTCACGTCACTGGGAATCTATCGTCCGACGTGTACCTGTCGAAGCCATAATCAAATATTCCTATCTTTGTGGCAGTTCTTGTAATGCGCCTATTTCGGGCGAAAACGTGCAGAATAAACAGGTCAAATGAGAGCGAAAGGGCGATTTATTAAGACAGGCATGCAGACAGAGAACTTATTAACATTACAGCAAGTGATCAAGAACCCCGCCTCACTAATACAATTTTTTATAGACCCGCTCTTAAACCTTCCCCCCAACAAGAACAGTCCCCAAACTATCATCCAAACATTCATTCCTCACCATCCCTTTGCCCCCCATTCGCTGTCCTAGACACATGACTCAACCATCACACTCCCCTGTATTCCTTCTACCAAGGACTACCCTGCAACGCCCCCCAACCCTTCCGGTCTAGCGCGAGCTCCTGCATTTCTGCCACCAGTAAAAAACCCTGCTAAGGAGTTTTCCCTGCCCCACCCCCAAACTTAAAACATGTAAAAACAACGATTGTCTGTCGCCCCAACAGCCTGGCCAAAGCCATTGACACAAGCAAGCGAATGGCTGTCACCCTAACAGCTTATATCTGTTAACACCACCTCTTCTTAGCCAGCGCCAATGCTAACCGTTCTCTGAGTTCCAACAAGCAGGGCTTTAAGTGGGCCGGGTCTCACCGGTGCTGAGCACCAGCAGTTTATTAAAGGGGGGCTCGAAACAGGTCTCTATCGGGCTCTGTTTTGTGCCCTGGCACAGGCGGTCTGTTTTTTCCCCGGACTTCAGTGACAGCAGGCACATCGATGTGCGCTGCTCACACTGCTCACTTCTCACTAGTGGAGAAGTTACGGCATGACGTCATGCCAGGTGAGCGTTGTAGGGTAAGGGAAATCCTTTAAAGAGAGTCATTTTCTCTCTGAATTTCCCTTGTCGTTTTGAAACTCAGGGCGATACAAAAGGGGATGATGGACGGAACGTTTGAGCCAATCAAACACTCACCCCCAGTCAACTGATCTGGGTTTAATCCATCATCATTCTTTAGCTCACTCCACCACCCCAGTTCAGACATGGCCATATGCAAATCAGTCTGACCCTGTGCCTCATGGGAACAGTCCAGCCCGAACTGCCAAGCCATGTCTTCCCTGGACCGGAAACAAGCATCCTAGGACCGGTTTCTGGCATTTCAGCCGTCATCAGCCAGGCTTGCTTGAATCCAGTGGCAAAGTGAGCAAGGGACCCACGTCTGGGCATACCCCCGCCAACTTAGGGCGACCAAAGCGATACAAAAGGGGATGATGGACGGAACGTTTGAGCCAATCAAACACTCACACACAGTCAACTGATCTGGGTTTAATCCATCATCATTCTTTAGCTCACTCCACCACCCCAGTTCAGACATGGCCATATGCAAATCAGTCTGACCCTGTGCCTCATGGGAACAGTCCAGCCCGAACTGCCAAGCCATGTCTTCCCTGGACCGGAAACAAGCATCCTAGGACCGGTTTCTGGCATTTCAGCCGTCATCAGCCAGGCTTGCTTGAATCCAGTGGCAAAGTGAGCAAGGGACCCACGTCTGGGCATACCCCCGCCAACTTAGGGCGACCAAAGCGATACAAAAGGGGATGATGGACGGAACGTTTGAGCCAATCAAACACTCACCCCCAGTCAACTGATCTGGGTTTAATCCATCATCATTCTTTAGCTCACTCCACCACCCCAGTTCAGACATGGCCATATGCAAATCAGTCTGACCCTGTGCCTCATGGGAACAGTCCAGCCCGAACTGCCAAGCCATGTCTTCCCTGGACCGGAAACAAGCATCCTAGGACCGGTTTCTGGCATTTCAGCCGTCATCAGCCAGGCTTGCTTGAATCCAGTGGCAAAGTGAGCAAGGGACCCACGTCTGGGCATACCCCCGCCAACTTAGGGCGACCAAAGCGATACAAAAGGGGATGATGGACGGAACGTTTGAGCCAATCAAACACTCACCCCCAGTCAACTGATCTGGGTTTAATCCATCATCATTCTTTAGCTCACTCCACCACCCCAGTTCAGACATGGCCATATGCAAATCAGTCTGACCCTGTGCCTCATGGGAACAGTCCAGCCCGAACTGCCAAGCCATGTCTTCCCTGGACCGGAAACAAGCATCCTAGGACCGGTTTCTGGCATTTCAGCCGTCATCAGCCAGGCTTGCTTGAATCCAGTGGCAAAGTGAGCAAGGGACCCACGTCTGGGCATACCCCCGCCAACTTAGGGCGACCAAAGCGATACAAAAGGGGATGATGGACGGAACGTTTGAGCCAATCAAACACTCACCCCCAGTCAACTGATCTGGGTTTAATCCATCATCATTCTTTAGCTCACTCCACCACCCCAGTTCAGACATGGCCATATGCAAATCAGTCTGACCCTGTGCCTCATGGGAACAGTCCAGCCCGAACTGCCAAGCCATGTCTTCCCTGGACCGGAAACAAGCATCCTAGGACCGGTTTCTGGCATTTCAGCCGTCATCAGCCAGGCTTGCTTGAATCCAGTGGCAAAGTGAGCAAGGGACCCACGTCTGGGCATACCCCCGCCAACTTAGGGCGACCAAAGCGATACAAAAGGGGATGATGGACGGAACGTTTGAGCCAATCAAACACTCACCCCCAGTCAACTGATCTGGGTTTAATCCATCATCATTCTTTAGCTCACTCCACCACCCCAGTTCAGACATGGCCATATGCAAATCAGTCTGACCCTGTGCCTCATGGCAACAGTCCAGCCCGAACTGCCAAGCCATGTCTTCCCTGGACCGGAAACAAGCATCCTAGGACCGGTTTCTGGCATTTCAGCCGTCATCAGCCAGGCTTGCTTGAATCCAGTGGCAAAGTGAGCAAGGGACCCACGTCTGGGCATACCCCCGCCAACTTAGGGCGACCAAAGCGATACAAAAGGGGATGATGGACAGAACGTTTGAGCCAATCAAACACTCACCCCCAGTCAACTGATCTGGGTTTAATCCATCATCATTCTTTAGCTCACTCCACCACCCCAGTTCAGACCTGGCCATATGCAAATCAGTCTGACCCTGTGCCTCATGGGAACAGTCCAGCCCGAACTGCCAAGCCATGTCTTCCCTGGACCGGAAACAAGCATCCTAGGACCGGTTTCTGGCATTTCAGCCGTCATCAGCCAGGCTTGCTTGAATCCAGTGGCAAAGTGAGCAAGGGACCCACGTCTGGGCATACCCCCGCCAACTTAGGGCGACCAAAGCGATACAAAGGGGATGATGGACGGAACGTTTGAGCCAATCAAACACTCACCCCCAGTCAACTGATCTGGGTTTAATCCATCATCATTCTTTAGCTCACTCCACCACCCCAGTTCAGACATGGCCATATGCAAATCAGTCTGACCCTGTGCCTCATGGGAACAGTCCAGCCCGAACTGCCAAGCCATGTCTTCCCTGGACCGGAAACAAGCATCCTAGGACCGGTTTCTGGCATTTCAGCCGTCATCAGCCAGGCTTGCTTGAATCCAGTGGCAAAGTGAGCAAGGGACCCACGTCTGGGCATACTCCCGCCAACTTAGGGCGACCAAAGCGATACAAAAGGGGATGATGGACGGAACGTTTGAGCCAATCAAACACTCACCCCCAGTCAACTGATCTGGGTTTAATCCATCATCATTCTTTAGCTCACTCCACCACCCCAGTTCAGACATGGCCATATGCAAATCAGTCTGACCCTGTGCCTCATGGGAACAGTCCAGCCCGAACTGCCAAGCCATGTCTTCCCTGGACCGGAAACAAGCATCCTAGGACCGGTTTCTGGCATTTCAGCCGCCATCAGCCAGGCTTGCTTGAATCCAGTGGCAAAGTGAGCAAGGGACCCATGTCTGGGCATACCCCCGCCAACTTAGGGCGACCAAAGCGATACAAAAGGGGATGATGGACGGAACGTTTGAGCCAATCAAACACTCACCCCCAGTCAACTGATCTGGGTTTAATCCATCATCATTCTTTAGCTCACTCCACCACCCCAGTTCAGACCTGGCCATATGCAAATCAGTCTGACCCTGTGCCTCATGGGAACAGTCCAGCCCGAACTGCCAAGCCATGTCTTCCCTGGACCGGAAACAAGCATCCTAGGACCGGTTTCTGGCATTTCAGCCGTCATCAGCCAGGCTTGCTTGAATCCAGTGGCAAAGTGAGCAAGGGACCCACGTCTGGGCATACCCCCGCCAACTTAGGGCGACCAAAGCGATACAAAAGGGGATGATGGACGGAACGTTTGAGCCAATCAAACACTCACCCCCAGTCAACTGATCTGGGTTTAATCCATCATCATTCTTTAGCTCACTCCACCACCCCAGTTCAGACATGGCCATATGCAAATCAGTCTGACCCTGTGCCTCATGGGAACAGTCCAGCCCGAACTGCCAAGCCATGTCTTCCCTGGACCGGAAACAAGCATCCTAGGACCGGTTTCTGGCATTTCAGCCGTCATCAGCCAGGCTTGCTTGAATCCAGTGGCAAAGTGAGCAAGGGACCCACGTCTGGGCATACTCCCGCCAACTTAGGGCGACCAAAGCGATACAAAAGGGGATGATGGACGGAACGTTTGAGCCAATCAAACACTCACCCCCAGTCAACTGATCTGGGTTTAATCCATCATCATTCTTTAGCTCACTCCACCACCCCAGTTCAGACATGGCCATATGCAAATCAGTCTGACCCTGTGCCTCATGGGAACAGTCCAGCCCGAACTGCCAAGCCATGTCTTCCCTGGACCGGAAACAAGCATCCTAGGACCGGTTTCTGGCATTTCAGCCGCCATCAGCCAGGCTTGCTTGAATCCAGTGGCAAAGTGAGCAAGGGACCCATGTCTGGGCATACCCCGCCAACTTAGGGCGACCAAAGCGATACAAAAGGGGATGATGGACGGAACGTTTGAGCCAATCAAACACTCACTCCCAGTCAACTGATCTGGGTTTAATCCATCATCATTCTTTAGCTCACTCCACCACCCCAGTTCAGACATGGCCATATGCAAATCAGTCTGACCCTGTGCCTCATGGGAACAGTCCAGCCCGAACTGCCAAGCCATGTCTTCCCTGGACCGAAAACAAGCATCCTAGGACCGGTTTCTGGCATTTCAGCCGTCATCAGCCAGGCTTGCTTGAATCCAGTGGCAAAGTGAGCAAGGGACCCACGTCTGGGCATACCCCGCCAACTTAGGGCGACCAAAGCGATACAAAGGGGATGATGGACCGAACGTTTGAGCCAATCAAACACTCACCCCCAGTCAACTGATCTGGGTTTAATCCATCATCATTCTTTAGCTCACTCCACCACCCCAGTTCAGACATGGCCATATGCAAATCAGTCTGACCCTGTGCCTCATGGGAACAGTCCAGCCCGAACTGCCAAGCCATGTCTTCCCTGGACCGGAAACAAGCATCCTAGGACCGGTTTCTGGCATTTCAGCCGTCATCAGCCAGGCTTGCTTGAATCCAGTGGCAAAGTGAGCAAGGGACCCACGTCTGGGCATACCCCGCCAACTTAGGGCGACCACAGCGATACAAAGGGGATGATGGACGGAACGTTTGAGCCAATCAAACACTCACCCCCAGTCAACTGATCTGGGTTTAATCCATCATCATTCTTTAGCTCACTCCACCACCCCAGTTCAGACATGGCCATATGCAAATCAGTCTGACCCTGTGCCTCATGGGAACAGTCCAGCCCGAACTGCCAAGCCATGTCTTCCCTGGACCGGAAACAAGCATCCTAGGACCGGTTTCTGGCATTTCAGCCGTCATCAGCCAGGCTTGCTTGAATCCAGTGGCAAAGTGAGCAAGGGACCCACGTCTGGGCATACCCCGCCAACTTAGGGCGACCAAAGCGATACAAAGGGGATGATGGACGGAACGTTTGAGCCAATCAAACACTCACCCCCAGTCAACTGATCTGGGTTTAATCCATCATCATTCTTTAGCTCACTCCACCACCCCAGTTCAGACATGGCCATATGCAAATCAGTCTGACCCTGTGCCTCATGGGAACAGTCCAGCCCGAACTGCCAAGCCATGTCTTCCTGGACCGGAAACAAGCATCCTAGGACCGGTTTCTGGCATTTCAGCCGACATCAGCCAGGCTTGCTTGAATCCAGTGGCAAAGTGAGCAAGGGACCCACGTCTGGGCATACCCCGCCAACTTAGGGCAACCAAAGCGATACAAAAGGGGATGATGGACGGAACGTTTGAGCCAATCAAACACTCACCCCCAGTCAACTGATCTGGGTTTAATCCATCATCATTCTTTAGCTCACTCCACCACCCCAGTTCAGACATGGCCATATGCAAATCAGTCAGACCCTGTGCCTCATGGGAACAGTCCAGCCCGAACTGCCAAGCCATGTCTTCCCTGGACCGGAAACAAGCATCCTAGGCTCAAGCGCTCCGTCCATCATCCCCTTTGGTATCGCTTTGTTCGCCCTAAGTTGGCAGGGTATGCCCAGACGTGGGTCCCTTGCTCACTTTGCCACTGGATTCAAGCTAGCCTGGCTGATGACGGCTGAATAGCCAGAAACCGGTCCCAGGATGCTTGTTTCCGGTCCAGGGAAGACATGGCTTGGCAGTTCGGCCTGGACTGTTCCCATGAGGCACAGGGTCAGACTGATTTGCATATGGCCATGTCTGAACTGGGGTGGTGGAGTGAGCTAAAGAATGATGATGGATTAAACCCAGATCAGTTGACTGGGGGTGAGTGTTTGATTAGCTCAAGCGCTCCGTCCATCATCCCCTTTGGTATCGCTTGTTCGCCCTAAGTTGGCAGGGTATGCCCAGACGTGGGTCCCTTGCTCACTTTGCCACTGGATTCAAGCTAGCCTGGCTGATGACGGCTGAATAGCCAGAAACCGGTCCCAGGATGCTTGTTTCCGGTCCAGGGAAGACATGGCTTGGCAGTTCGGGCTGGACTGTTCCCATGAGGCACAGGGTCAGACTGATTTGCATATGGCCATGTCTGAACTGGGGTGGTGGAGTGAGCTAAAGAATGATGATGGATTAAACCCAGATCAGTTGACTGGGGTGAGTGTTTGATTAGCTCAAGCGCTCCGTCCATCATCCCCTTTGGTATCGCTTTGTTCGCCCTAAGTTGGCAGGGTATGCCCAGACGTGGGTCCCTTGCTCACTTTGCCACTGGATTCAAGCTAGCCTGGCTGATGACGGCTGAATAGCCAGAAACCGGTCCCAGGATGCTTGTTTCCGGTCCAGGGAAGACATGGCTTGGCAGTTCGGGCTGGACTGTTCCCATGAGGCACAGGGTCAGACTGATTTGCATATGGCCATGTCTGAACTGGGGTGGTGGAGTGAGCTAAAGAATGATGATGGATTAAACCCAGATCAGTTGATTGGGGGTGAGTGTTTGATTAGCTCAAGCGCTCCGTCCATCATCCACTTTGGTATCGCTTTGTTCGCCCTAAGTTGGCAGGGTTTGCCCAGACGTGGGTCCCTTGCTCACTTTGCCACTGGATTCAAGCTAGCCTGGCTGATGACGGCTGAATAGCCAGAAACCGGTCCCAGGATGCTTGCTTCCGGTCCAGGGAAGACATGGCTTGGCAGTTCGGGCTGGACTGTTCCCATGAGGCACAGGGTCAGACTGATTTGCATATGGCCATGTCTGAACTGGGGTGGTGGAGTGAGCTAAAGAATGATGATGGATTAAACCCAAATCAGTTGACTGGGGGTGAGTGTTTGATTAGCTCAAGCGCTCCGTCCATCATCCCCTTTGGTATCGCTTTGTTCGCCCTAAGTTGGCAGGGTATGCCCAGACGTGGGTCCCTTGCTCACTTTGCCACTGGATTAAAGCTAGCCTGGCTGATGACGGCTGAATAGCCAGAAACCGGTCCCAGGATGCTTGTTTCCGGTCCAGGGAAGACATGGCTTGGCAGTTCGGGCTGGACTGTTCCCATGAGGCACAGGGTCAGACTGATTTGCATATGGCCATGTCTGAACTGGGGTGGTGGAGTGAGCTAAAGAATGATGATGGATTAAACCCAGATCAGTTGACTGGGGGTGAGTGTTTGATTAGCTCAAGCGCTCCGTCCATCATCCCCTTTGGTATCGCTTTGTTCGCCCTAAGTTGGCAGGGTATGCCCAGACGTGGGTCCCTTGCTCACTTTGCCACTGGATTCAAGCTAGCCTGGCTGATGACGGCTGAATAGCCAGAAACCTGTCCCAGGATGCTTGTTTCCGGTCCAGGGAAGACATGGCTTGGCAGTTCGGGCTGGACTGTTCCCATGAGGCACAGGGTCAGACTGATTTGCATATGGCCATGTCTGAACTGGGGTGGTGGAGTGAGCTAAAGAATGATGATGGATTAAACCCAGATCAGTTGACTGGGGGTGAGTGTTTGATTAGCTCAAGCGCTCCGTCCATCATCCCCTTTGGTATCGTTTTGAAACTCAGGAGCAGCAACATTGTCGTGGTGTCACCAGGGCTTTAAGTGGAAGCTTTTTCAATATTATTTAAAGCCATAGTTGCTGCTTATTTATCTTATGCAACTAACAACCATTGACAAAACCAATAGTCCTGACTTGTTGTAGGTATGATGTTACTTGTTGTAGCATATAACTGGATGCAATGACAGAAACAGCAAAATACAAGTTGGGCAGCACACTATGCTAAGCACGGATTTTTAGCTTACGTGTTTTTAAGCCACGCTATTAATTACACTAGCCACGCCCCTTTGAGAAACCCCCCCAGTTTTTTCATCCCACTTAAAGCCCTGCCAACAAGCACAGTTTGTTTCCCATGAAGACCAATGAACCCATCATGTCTATAGAACATGAAATCATCCTTTTTAATGTCCTTGTGTTCCAACGAACTTATTCCCCTTGCTTTACAGAAATGCTGCATATCCCTATTTACCTTTCGCCTTGACTTCTCCATAGCTGTGTATTTCTCTGCCCACTCCAAACCCTTCTCAGCACCAATGCTCTCCAAAATATATGCGTCCCCGACCACCTTCTGCCAATAAAGTCGAGATCCTTCTTCATCTCCTTCAATAGACCCACACCCGACAATTGCACCAAGTCATTCTCACCCAGATGTAAGACCAAGACATCCGGCCAAGCTCGCACCAACAGAAGATTTGGCAAACATGGCAGCAATTGACCACACTTTATTCCGCCCCAAACCCCACCATTCATTCTTTATTTTGTTGTATCGAAAACCCAAATTTCTCCCAAAAGGATGCTTTTTGCTGTTTTGCCGCCCTTTATATGAAAGAATGTCCCACAAGCCATATAGTAAACATCACCAGGGATGGTCCCGCCACGCAACCTAGAATGAAAGATCAAGCATTAATGCAATAAGCAACCTTTAAAGCTCTTCCAATTGTCTGATGTATCGTAAGCAAAAGTCCATCTGCCTAGCTTCATCACCTTCCTCATGGAAAACCCTTACTAGGCCGCCTCGGACGCTGCACCAATCCTGAAAGAATGCGTGCAAAAAAGTGCTGGATTCTCCCCCATCGTATGTAGAACATTTCTCATGACCCCTAAAACGTGGGACGCTAGAAACCTAGACCCATCTGCATGACAACAAAACTAGTCGAACCTGAGCCACACCCCAATGCCCTGAAATCCTGCCTAGCCTCCACTGGGCATACAAACCCACCGATTTTGTAGAACAGAACCCTGGACCTTTTACCTGTTTGATCCGTTTTGGAACACGCAAGGTATAATCTCAATGCATTTTCAGCCCAAACTATGTTCTCTACTTTATACCACCATCTTTACCTCTGCCTAGCAACTCTGAAACTCGACCCCCCCCCAAAAAATAACCATAACATGCATAACTTAAACAATGACCTTTCAAACAAGGAAAAACATACCTCCTATAGCCCCTTGATTAACAACACCAACTTTTCCATCGACGCTGGTACTTTCTGAAACGGGTCTCTCTTCTTTTCTTTGGCCCACCCTTGCAACATTCTTCTTCCCATCTTGCCTGCTGTGGGTTTGTAACTCCAGAATTTTTTTCCATAGAAGCATATCCCAGCCAATTTTCCTGCTATTGTTGTGGCTGAAAGGCCTCTGTCAATGTTATTCATGATAAAACAAACTACTTCGTCCTGTCGGACTATTAGCCCCCCTCGTCCTGACATCTGTAAACCGTATCACAGCTCAAAAATTCCTCCCATGCCCACCTGTAAGGAGCCCTAGTGATTGCTGCAATAGAGTTCTCTACCAAACCCAGAATTCTTATTCTCCTAGGCCCAAACTTCTTGCGGTACCTGCGTTTTCTGTAAGTCTGCTCCGGGCACCAAACTATGGAATCTCTGCCAGTGTGAATGAGACAATGCGTCTGCAATCTTATTATCCACACCTGGCATATGTTTGGCTCTGAATACAACGCCATACATCAGGCATCCTAGCGTAAATCTTTGCAATAATCTCAGAAGCTGTCTGTCTTTTGCTTTCTCACCATTCTCCAAATCCACTACTGTTCTGTTGCCCATATGAAAAGTCACTGTTTTGTTAGCTAGTTTTTTGCCCCACACTGCAAATGCCACCAGCAATGGAAAAAACTCAAAACAAACATAAAAAGCAACGCTTCTACCCTCCACCTATGTTTGGCTCTGAATACAATGTTATACATCAGGCAACCTAGTGTAAATCTTTGCAATAATCTCAGAAGCTGTCTATCTTTTGCTTTCTGACCATTCACCAAATCCACTACTGTTCTGTTGCCCACATGAAAAGTCACTGTTTTGTTAGCTAGCTTTTTGCCCCATACCGCAAATGCCTCTAACAATGGAAAAAACTCAAAACAAAAATAAAAAGCAACGCTTCTACCCTCCACCATCCACTTAGTGGGACACTGCTCTGCACACTATCTGCCTTCCCAAAACAGACCAAAACCGTCTGATCCTGCAGCATCTGAATACATCTGAGCCAACCAAACAAAGTCATCATGCAGAGACCACATTGTAACACCATTAAAACCTTTGAGGAACATCAAACAAGCCTCCAAATCTGCATGTATTGCTGCTGAAATTCATACCCTGTGGTTTGGCAATTTCGCCCCTGCCGTGGCAAAGCCAAGCCAGCGACAAACCGCCCTACCGGCGCGCACAACCTTGCATGCAAAATTGAGGTGACCTAGCAGTTGCTGGATCTGGTGCAGTCAGAGCTTAGATGCTTTAATCGCCTCTTCCAACAAAGACACCTTCTCCCTGACCTTTTGCTGAGATAATCTGGTCTCCATATTCACTGTATCCAGCTCTAGTCCTAAAAAGACCAAGCAGGTACTCAGGCCATCAGTCTTCTCTGGTGCCAATGGAACACCCAATTTTTCTGCCATGCTTTGAAAACCTTGTAGTGCTCACATGCACACATGTGTACCTCCTCCACCAACAAACATGAAATCATCCAAATAATGTGCGACAAACTCGTGGCCTGTCCTGACTGTAAAACACCACTGTAAAAAAGTGCTAAATATTTCAAAAAAGCTTACAAGAAATCGCACAGCCCATAGGCAACACTTTATCAACAAACAATTGATTCTCAAACTATATGCCTAGCAAAGAAACATCAAGAGGATTAACTGGGACTAGTCGAAAAGATGATTTGATGTCACATTTAGTCAACTCACATTTAGCCCACATGACGCACCAAAGCCATAGCCACATCTACTGAAGTAAACTAAACAGCTGTATCCTCTCTAGCAATAATGTCATTCAGAGACTAACCTTCAGGCCAAGAATGGTGATGAATCATCCGGAATTCTCCAGCGTTTTTCTTGGGCGCCACATCTAACGGGGATACCATCAGATCAGGCAATTACCAAAATGTAAATGGGCCTGTCATTCTCTCTTCCACCACTTATTTAAAAAAATCTACCTCATTACTTGCGGCTGGTCCCTGGCTAATTTAAAATTTTCTGCAAATCTTCCCCTCCTAGGGCCCTGGTATCCCAAACGAAAACCTCCTCCAAACCCCCTGTGCAAAATCAAAGCCTCCTCTCTGTTGGGATAAAACGTAAACGTATAACTCAACTTGTCAATTCTAACTGGAGTAAAAGCCTGTTACCAGGCTGCAATGGACCCCCTGCCCCTGCCTTGCCCACTGCCACCGAAATTTGTCTGTTCCCCCAAGCACTGCAAAAGTGCATGTTTTCCCCCACATTTCAAACATTCATGCTATATTTGCATGAATTCCTTGGGCAATAACCTTTGTTAAAGCTCCAGCATGCCCCCGGATTTGTTTTGTACCCCCGACCCCAGAAACCTGCTCCCCCCTAGGTGGGCCCTCCCAGAAAGGGCCGATATCGTACCGTTCAATCACTCGCCGTATGTAATGCAGGAGGCTGTCTTTGTGGATACATCCACTGAACCCATGGCTCATTGACTACCTCTCTCCATGGTTTGCCCGATTTCAACACCATCCTTGCCCTGAACTCCTCATCGTAATGCAATCATGCAAAACCACCGAAATCCATGTGTGCTTTCCTAATGGTGTCCTTATATTTAAATATCAACACAAATTTCTCTGGAAACTTTTCACAGTAGACGCTTGCATAGATCAAGAATTCTGACGTCCACATGTCGATTGTTGTAGTTACCCTAGGGCCTCCTAGCTAACGTTCACGCTTCCTCCTTTGACCCCTCTTTCGATTGCACTTCCCTGTGCAACAGTTTGTAGACATCCATTAATTCCCCTCTTCAAATGTTCTCCTTTGTTGTATTAGACAAGTGAGCCCTCTGGGAGGCAGTGACACCCTCATGTATGGCAGTTTCTTTAAACCTTCCGATTTAACTTTTGTTTCAGTATCCATGGATTTTGCATCTTTCTCTTGTACCTTCTTGTTGTCTCCCATTTTTACTGCTGTTTCCTCACTTACCACTTTACTGTCCTCCTCACCTTTTGTATCCATTATTCTAACCTCCTCTGTACTTTGTTCCATACCCATTCCCATATCTACTGTATTCGTTCCCACCCCTCTGTCCACTGACGCCACTTTCTCTTTAACTCTGCCCCATTCCCAACTACTCAATTACTCTTGCTCACCTGCTCTGAGCCTTTTCGGTGTATCCAGAGATATTCTCCTCTGTTCTCCCCTCTCCTTAGGACGCCTCCAACTTCTTCCTCTCTCATTCTGTTTGGATGTTGCTACTCCCACCTGTAACACAGTACAGCTGCAAGAGGCATTAATATCCCCACTGTTCCATTCCCCTACATCCCTCTCCGTGGCACTGACTTTTTGCCAGTGTGGAATCTCCCATTCTTCCAACTCTTCTTCTTCACCCTCACATCCAAATCACACTCCATGTCCCCTTCTGTGGCAAACCCACTCACTCCGGCATATTCACCATCACCCACTCCACCATCAAAAAATTTCCAATCAATCTTGTCCCTTGACCGGTGCTGTGCCATGCTCTTCTTCTCTTCCAGTGCTGTCAGGATGGTTGCTCGAAACCGCTCCCTCTGTTCGGGCTGGCTCTCCCAGGTCCCTTTTAATCTGGCCGGATAGTGCTTACTGCAGCTGACACCATCTTGCAGTTTTGTCCCAACGATGCCTGTAGGTCACCCCAACCTGAGGGGTTTGTGGTCCTGCCACCTCCTCTAAAAACCCACCATGGCCCAACTCTGCTTGCTCAGATACCCACACCCAGCTACCTTTTTCTTCTCTTGCATACCTTGTAGCTTGGGACTTTTCCCCCCACCCAGCCCTGTACACATTCTATTCTACCCCCTGTGCAACCTTTATCACTTTCTTGGAGGCATCCAGTAACTCATTGACTTGACAAAGCTATTTTATGCCCAATTCTGTGGGACTCATCCCTCGCCTCTTCCCCCAATCCACTATAAGATGCTGCAGGGGGAATTGCCTGAAGAAAATTGCTTTCTTGCCAAATTCCCACCTTTGGCGCCGGAAAGTCACTTGTGATGGGCCTCTCCGACACCACCTGCTGTTTTCTGGAAGTGTTCACACTCAGTGACATTTGCGAGCACTCCTCTGCCCCCTGTTGACCCCCGCCAACCTGCCCCCTTTACCATGACGCTTGCGGGCGGGGCGGAGTCAGTGCTCGTCTTCGCATGCTCAAACACCTTCCCTCCCCTTCACTGACTCTCTGCTTCCAATTTTTTGACTGAGAGTGAGCTCAACCTCTGCCCGCATTGAACAGACCTCTGTTGCTGACAGGAACAAGTAAGTAGCCCCGTAAGGCTCTCTCTTTTACCACAACTGCCTGACCTCCTGCCTCATATTTTTCTAACCATTTGCCCTTTATGTTTATTTTTGATTGCGGCGGTGAACAAGCTAACACCGCCGCCACCACACCGCTTGCTGCTGACCTTTTTGGACGCATAATGCCTACCCAGGTTGAGATAAGATACCCGGTTTGATAAGGTCCTCCCTATCTGCTATACACAGTACCTTCAACACATTCCTCACTGCCGCTGCCTTAACCGACATCGCAAAATGATCTTATAATAAAACCAACTGTGTTTTACCAGAATAAACTGCCAGCTAGACAAAGAAAAAGTCCTACCCTGCCTGCCAGGACCACAGCATACTAAACTGTGCATAACTGACCCCTAAGCAGACCAACTGCCAAATAAAACCCACCCGAGCCTGAATAGACCAATAAAAAGCCCCCAGGGCCTGGGCTGCGCCATCAGCTCAAAGCACCCCTGTGGTGGACATCCTAGAAATGCCATCCTCAGATGCCCCCATTGTGTGTTTTAACTTTTCCCTTTATCATGTTTTTATGACATACATCAAGTTACGAAAGACCCCTCTCCTGATGCTGTCTCGATATCTCTCTAGTTGAAATTTTCAAAGTTGCCCAGTACCAGTGCTGGACAAATTTCAGAGTGGGGATGCTGCCATCAATGTTATATCACTAAAGTTGTAGGGATTGTGAACAATCCAAGTGTCACACAAAGAACAGGTGTAGCAAATGAGCCACGTCCATTCAGCAGGAGAGTGGTAAGGATGTCTTATGTAGAAGGTGCTGCATTTTGTAGCACACTAAGGGGCCGATTCCGATCTCGGCCGGTAGGGCTCCGAATCAGATTCGGCTTAACCGGATCCGATTCGGAGCCCTATTTCCCGACCGATTCGTACGTGCGTCCGGACGAGCGAGTACGATGCGAAATCGCCGACCGACTCGTTCGGGCGTCCCAACCGCTCCGACCGACACGTTCCCGGGTCGAACCGCACCGACCGACTCGCTCGGACACGACTCGCACCGCGCAATGGAGACGTTCCCCGGCCGGGTAAGTACGATGCGCGCCACGAGCAGTCCGACCGACACGCGCCTCCCGGCTCGAAAGAGCAGTCGGAGCCGTACTTCGGGGGTCCGTGTCGGACCCCCCTGTACGCGTAGCCACGCGAGTCGCACACAGGGGGGACCCATGGGTCCCCCCTACCTATGCGTGTACGGCGCGAGTCGCTTCGCCGCGTACACGCTGTAGGGGGCGCCCTTGTGCGCCTCGCACCCATTGAGGCAATGGGAGCCCGCGTACGCGTTGTACGACCGGCTCCCATTGACTTCAATGGGAGTCCGACCGACTCGAGTACGATAGCATACGGACGCATCGTACTCGTTCGGTCGGGCTGCACGGGTCCGATTCGGTCGGAAATCTCTCCGGGTCCGGCTCGGTCGGAGAGATTTCCGGCCCGAATCGGAATCGGCCCCTAAGTATATGATTTGGTAAATATACATCATCGAAGCACGATGTGGTAGCACACCGTCATTTACAGGCAGAACATTTTCTATTGAAATAGTTAGCAAATTTGCACAGGCATGCAATTTTTCTAATACATCTATGCAGTTCACAGAAAATAATGTATGGAAATCGGGTTTCAGTTAATATTTTTCATTTTCGCATCACCAAGTAAAGTGTCTTGATTTGTTTTCATTCTATTAAAATCTTTGTTTACATCACACTAAAGAATTACAAAAAATGTGCTTCATTTGTTCTTACCTAAATGCTGGTATATTTTGAAACATCTAAGCAATTTGTTTATAGGTATTTTGAATAAAATTACATCCTACATCCTTTGCTTTCATACTCACAATACCATAGCAAGATTGTCACATTTCCCTTTACAAAACCATCTTACTTTTCAGTCAGAGAAAGTAAAGTAAACACCAATTTCCATGTTAAAAGAATCAGACGCAATGTGTAAAAAAAATCCTAATATTTGAACTCTGCCTTTGAACACACAGCAAATGCAACAAGATAAAAACACAAATTTAAAAATATCATTATTTCTCATTGTCAATGGTTCACCGCGCCGCGCCCCGGTACGCTCGGAATGAGGAGCAATGTAACAGAACGTCTCAGTGCAGCATATGTTTATTCTGGGATACAGGAATACGGAGGGGGGGGGGAAGAAAAGAAAAAAAAAGACACTGCAGTCACTTTGGTCGTTTACGGCACGATCCTCTAAGCAGCAGGAGCTATTCCAAACGGGGTTCAGGAGACGCTGTGGTCCTCAGGTAGCAGGGAGACCAACAGGAAAACAAAAGAATATAGAATACCACGGTCAGTGGTTTGGCCAATAATAAAGCCTGTATTGGGGAGGGGGTCTGTGAGGAAACACCACGTACCGCCACCTTGTGCAGCCCCGTTAAAAGGTGTCCTCCCTCTAATTACCTCCCTTCCCCACCCAGTGCCCCGAAAATCCCCGTAGACTCTGCCGTACCTTGTTCAGCCACCCTCCTCCAGGAGTGTGGCAGGGCAGCGCATGTCCACGTTGGCCTCCTGGCGTCCTCTCTGCTTCCTGGGGTTCGGCTTCCGTGATCCCAGCCGGGCACACTCGCCGGTTCTCCTCCACTCCTCGTCCCTCGCTCGCTTTTCCAGCTTGTGTCAGAGCATAGGGGATCGCCAGCCCCCACTTCCCCCAGTCCAGTCTGGACCCCCTGACACACCCCTCCCCTAGGATTGCCCCGATTGGGGGAAAGAGGGAAACGGGACAGGTAGTCTGCATTGCCCTGTTCAGAACCTTTTCGGTGCCGGATCTCGAACTGGAAGGGCTGGAGAGCCAGAAACCACCGGAGGACCCTCTCATTGCATCCCTTGTTCCTCTGGAGCCAGGTAAGCGGGGCATGATCCGTATACAAGAGAAACGGTCTCCCCTCCAGATAATATTTCAGTTTCTCGATACCCCACTTCACCGCTAAACACTCCTTTTCGATGGTTGGGTATACTCTTTCTCGAGGGAATAGTTTTCTGCTGAGAAAGAGAATCGGTCTCTCGAGCCCATCTGCATCTAGTTGGGAGAGGACTGCACCTATGCCCACCCCAGGAGCGTCGGTCTGCAGGATAAAGGGTTCCTGGAAGTTGGGGGTCATTAATACAGGAGAGGTAGTCAAAGCATCTTTCAATTTTTGGAAGGCTATAGTTTCATCCTCAGAAGCCTTGTGAAGGTGTGAAGGGGAGGCCGACTTCCGTAAGAGGTCAGTAAGGGGGGCAGCAATAGTAGAGAATTGGGGTATGAAGCGTCTGTAATATCCTACAAGGCCTAAAAAAGCCCTCAACTCCCTTCAGGTCTGTGGAAAAGGGGTGTCTTGTATAGCCCTCACTTTCTCGGTCTGAGGTTCTATCAGGCCCTTACCTTACAAGTAACCAAGATACTTCACTTTTTGGAAGGCAAATTTTGATTTCTTTGCATTGATCTGTAATTTAGAAGTTCTTAGCTCACTCAATATGGCCTCCAGATGTTTAAGATGTTCTTCCCAGGTGTTGCTGAACACTATTATATCATCGAGGTAAGCTGACAAATATTTTTGGTGTTGGGAGAGAACCGTATCCATCAGCCTTTGGAAGCTGGCAGGAGCGCCATGTTGGCCAAAGGGTAGGACGGTAAAATGGTATAGACCATCGGGGGTTGAGAAGGCAGTCTTCTCCTGGTCATCGGGGTTTAAGGGGATCTGCCAATAGCCTTTTGTGAGGTCTATTGTAGAAATGTAACGGGCCTCACCCAAACGTTCTATCAATTAATCTACCCAGGGAAGGGGATAGCCATCCTGCTTCGAAATCCGGTTCACGGCCCGAAAGTCGATGCAGAACCGGATACTGCCGTCCGGTTTCGGCACCAATACGATGGGTGAACACCAGTTACTCCAAGACGGGACGATAACCCCAGATTTCAACATCTGTGCCACCTCTTGCTGTAGGGCCTTCCTACGTGCTTCAGGTACCCTGTAGGGTTTTTGCCTGATGACTACGCCTTTTTGGGTAGGTATAGCATGCACCGCTAGGTGGGTTCTCCCTGGTTGATCAGAAAAAACATCTTTGAACGAGGTTAGGATGTCACGGATGTTTTGATTCTCTTCAACCGTTAGCTCGGGATTGACAACCGTGTCATTCACCGTATGTACACTAGAGACAGTGTGCACTTGTTTTGGAGGGGGACCCAACCATTTCTTTAAAAGATTTATGTGGTACATTTGCTCTTTGTTTTGGGAAAGTCTCAGCAGATAGGTTGTTTTCCCTATTTTTGTTCACTATCCGGTAGGGACCTTGCCATTCTTTTCGTAACTTATGTGTAGACGAGGGGAGTAAGATCAAAGCCCAATCACCCACCGACAGTTCCCTCCAGCGTTTGCCCTTATCGTAGAAGAGTTTTTGGGTACCTTGAGCTTTTTCCAAGGACTCATGAGCTAGGGCCCTTAGTTTGTGGAGGCGAGCCTTCACCTGATTGGTATAATCTAACAAAGCCTGGGCTTCATTCGCCCCCTCCTTCTCCCAACTCTCCTTGGTAATTTCCAAAAGAGTGTGGGGCTTCCTCCCAAAGAGGAGCTCGAAGGGAGAGATACCTAGGCTGCTTTGTCTCTGGCTTCTGACGACAAAAAGAGCTAATGGTAGGAGTTGGTCCCAGTTTCTCCCATCCCCAGTTAACAGTTTCTTTAGGGTGAGCTTGAGGTTTCCGTTGTATCACTCCACAAGACCGTCTGTTTGTGGGTGATACACTGATGTTTTTATATGTGTTATGTTTAGCTGTTTACATATCTCCTTCATTAGCTTAGAAACGAACGGAGTCCCCTGGTCCATAAGGATTTCGCGAGGAAACCCCATCCGGGAAAACAGCCCAATTAGTCTTTGAGCGATGGTGGTAGAGGTGGCGGCCCGTAAGGGAAAGGCCTCAGGTTATCTCGTGGAATAGTTCACCAGGACGAGGACATACTGATACCCCCTGGTCGACTTGGGGAGGGGCCCTATTATGTCCATCCCTACTCTATCGAATGGTTTGCCAATAATGGGAAGGGGACTAAGGGGAACCTTGGGTGGGATGTATGGGTTCTTCTTTTGGCAAATTTCGCATTCTTGACAATATCTCTTGGTCTGTGCATACACCCCCGGCCAAAAGAAATTGTTGAGAATGGACTGACTGGTCTTCTCTGCACCACAGAGACCTGCAAGTAAGTGAAAGTGTGCGAAAAAGAGGATCTGATCCCTAAAATCCACAGGTACCAAGAGCTGGGGTTCCTCTCCTTCCTCAGCTAGGCGGTACAAGAGCCCGTTCTGTTCTACAAAACAGGGAAAGACCTTCCTGGTGTTGTTTTAAGTCTCTCGGGCACTTTTCCAAGCATTGCTAAGGGTAGCGTCATTCAGTTGGGCCGTTCTGAAGTGGTGGTATATTGCCCATGGTTCTGAGGTAAGGAGCGTATCATGTGGGGTTCTATTTTGGGAAAAGGTCACCAGTTTACCCGCTAGAAGCCTGGAGAATCAGGGATTGTCTATGCCCACTATTAACTGTTCAGGGAGAGACAGAAGAACCCCTACGTCCGCTATCGTTTCTGTACCAGGACCTGTCCAAAGAGTCACCCTGGCTACTGGATAGTCCTTAGTATCTCCGTGCACACAACGTATGCTAACAGTCCTCCCTGGGATGTACTGAGTCTGGTGAATTAACTCACTTCTGGCTACTGAGTGTTTACACCCTGAATCAAGGAGGGCTGTAACTGCTGTGTTGTTCAGTAGTACACTTACATAATACACCGGTCCTGTTTCTTGTGCGTAAAGGATCGACCGTGGCAAATAACTAACATCCATCGGTTCTTCCTCTGGTTTCTCCTTCTTCTTTCTGCAAAACCGGGCAATGTGGCCCCACTCTCCGCACTCGAAACATTGGGGCCCTGAGGGAGTAGGCATTTCGGGTCTTCCTGGTCGGGCCCTAAAAGGCTCAAAGGGAGACTTGCTAGGTCGTTTTTCTATTTTGTTTGGGGCGGGGGCTTTGTGCGCTCGCTCTGTCTCTCTGTTCGGAATCCGACTCTGTGCTCGTGCGTATGAGGTGGCCATCTCCAGAGCATGCTCTAGGGTCAGCCCTGCATGTTGTCGAAGCCACCGCTGAGTCCCATAGGGCAAGGCCTCCAAGTATTGCTCCAAATATATTTTGTTCATGATTTCCTCAGGTGTGGATTCCAGGGGCTTAAGCCACCGGTCGGCGGCGTCCTTTAGTTTATAGAAAAGGGTTTTCGGTGTGTCTCCCGGGGCGCCCCTTTCTTGTTGAAATTTAAGCCAATGGGACTCATCATCTATGCCCAATCGATCCATGATGAACTGCTTTACGTGGCCATATGTTGCTGTTCCGTCCCTGTTAGCTATCTGGTAGGCGGCTTGGGCCTCGCCTGTGAGCAGAGGGGCAAGGTAAAAGGGCCATTGATTCACAGGCTATGTACTGGCCCTGGGGGCCCTCTCAAAGTTCAGAAAGAAAGAAACAGGGTCGTCCCCTGGGACATACTTCTGTAACGGTATTACAGCTCCTGGTAAGGCAGGTCCTCTTCCCTGACCGAGAGTCAGTAATAGTTGGTTTTGACCCTCCGTTAACCTGGTCAGGTTCTCGGCCTGGGTCTGTATCGCGGATGTGAAGACCGCCCGATCCATCTCTGCTTGGTTGGCGTTCTTTTCTAGCGCCCATTCCAGTTTAGTATGTCCTTCTCTTAACTGGTGTACTAGGGTATCCATCCTGTGTCAGATGGCTGTTGCCCGCATTCTCCACCAACTGTCAATGGTTCACCGGGCCGCGCCCCGGTTCGCTCGGAATGAGCAGCAATGTAACAGAACGTCTCAGTGCAGCATATGTTTATTCTGGGATACAGGAATACGGAGGGGGGGGAAGAAAAGAAAAGGACACTGCAGTCACTTTGGTCGTTTACGGCACGATCCTCTAAGCAGCAGGAGCGATTCCAAATGGGGTTCAGGAGACGCTGTTGTCCTCAGGTAGCAGGGAGACCAACAGGAAAACAAAAGAATATAGAATACCACGGTCAGTGGTTTGGCCAATAATAAAGCCTGTATTGGGGAGGGGGTCTGTGAGGGAACACCGCGTCCCGCCACCTTGTGCAGCCCCGTTAAAAGGTGTCCTCCCTCTAATTACCTCCCTTCCCCACCCAGTGCCCCGAAAATCCCCGTAGACTCTGCCGTACCTTGTTCAGCCACCCTCCTCCAGGAGAGTAGCAGGGCGGCGCGTGTCCACGTTGTCCTCTCTGCTTCCTGGGGTTCAGCTTCCGTGATCCCAGCCGGGCACACTCGACGGTTCTCCTCCACTCCTCGTCCCTCGCTCGCTTTTCCGGCTTCTTCCTCCCTCTCGGTCACGCTGCTCCCGAGATGAACGCCGGCTTCCTCCTTCTTCGCGTCGTCATCCTCCGATAGGCCAGTTCGGAGTGACGTCACACAATGGAACACCTCCTCTCGGACACCGCGTCCTGAGTTAAAGGGCCAGACCGCAGCCTGTGTATGAAGCATCAGGACTTCAGTGTCAGAACATAAGGGATCGCCAGTCCCCACTTCCCCCAGTCCGGTCTGGACCCCCTGACACTCATTCACCTCTGAACACCAGCATGGTGATTCTGGGGGTGCTTCCAAAGCCTATGCCCAGTACCTCCACACTTTAGTTAAAAGAGTAAGCCGATTGAATGGATAATAGGTTGAGATTAATCTGTGTAAATATATCTCAAGCACTATTAAACTGGGCACCGGCATGCCATTACAACTACTGACTGTCTGTCGAGAGAACATTAATTAGAACCGCTGTCCAAAAAGGTTGCGTTTTACAGGAATTTCAATGCAACCTCATTTGCCAGTATCCGTCTTGCTGTGGCAGCTCTACCGAGGCTTCAATGTGAGCTAACAATATCTCTAAATGTTTCATTACCAGCTTTGTGTTACTTTGAACAAATATTTTATAATGTATCTAAACGGTTTATAGCACCCCTGCATCGCAAGATATTAGTACACTTCAAACAACAACCAATGACCTACAGTAATGTAACCAGTGGTAAACAGAGAAAGCAGAAGCAGGTATCTGAAATGGCTGATTCCAATACTCATTTGCCATATCCGAGAATTATTTATCTACCTGTTTTGTAAGACAAAACCCAAGGGTAGCAGAGTACTTTACACAGGGGACAATTTCCAAGAAATCCTGGGGGAGGAGGGTGCTGTTACAGTAGTAACAAAACATTCCATCACAAAATTGTATCAAATAAAGTACATGTAACAATACTGACTAAAAGAGTTGTAATAAAAACTGGTAATTATTAAAGAAATATATTCAGGCATAAAGTATCCAAAAACACCTTTGTATATGTATTTACATATTTCAACCTAGTTTCCATCTGGTTTAGATGTTAAAGTGAGGATGTGGCACTGTATTAATAGGTTTTAATAATATATAGAAAGAGATTGTCCTGAAGTCAGAAGTAATTGAGTTCCAGATTGGATTCGTTTCTGTGAACTATTAAATCCCTGTTTTTCCAGGGAATTACAGTTTTGATTAAGAAGCTTCTTAGATAAGCCAAAATGGTGAGTATTTTGCCCATATATGATGGTTTGTTGTGATGAATTGTGTTACACTTAAGACCACAAACAATGAATTTGATTTTGGTTTCAATAGCTCAATAGTTTAGGTTGCTCAGAAGCAGGGTGATGTGGTTGTAATTACGCAGGAATTAAATCACCCCAGTCATGGTTGTAGAACAGCCTTAAGTGGAACTAGCAATGATTCACATTGTCGGCATTTTCCAATAGGACATTGTTCAAGTCCAGACTAGAAGTAACCAAAGTCTGGCTTGCTTTTCTTTAATACGCAGATGAAAGTCAATTCTTTACCTTCTTGAGAGAGTGGAGGAGAAGTTCACTAGATTTGCTATGCAGTTCACGTGTAGAGTGAATGAAAAACTAGAATGTAATGTGAAATCCAGAGTGGGAGTGAGAAGCCATCCAGATTATTTAAAGCCTGTGAGGTTTGTGTTTGGGAGTAGTAACGAAAAACTCAGTTCTTTGCAGGTTCAGGATTAGGAAGTTGCCAGACATCTAGGTTCACAGTTTAATAAGGCAGATGCAAAAGATTTCCTTTATAGAATGCTTGCTTTAGAATTTGGTGTCATCTACATATTGGTCAATGTCAACTCCAGTGCCCTCAAACACCTAACTCAGTAGATCAAGATACAAGCTTAATAAATTGCATGTTAGAATAGAGCTCTGAAGGATATAAAAAGATATTTCAGATATCCTGAGATGTGCTGCCAATCGTTGATGATCAGTTGCGGCTCCTCCACTAAGGCGGAGGAGCGTCGCCCCACTGCCAGGAAGCAGTATAAGAAAGGAAAAAATAAAATGATAATAACGTAATGTTATTATAGTTTTATTTTGTCCTCCTGCTGTGGCAGCGTGCGTGAGGGGGCGAGGCTTTAGAGCAGGGGAGGAATGGTAGAACACTCCTGTGCGCAATGACTGTTTGGTGTGCCGCCCAAAACAGTCATGCGCACTTCCCTGTTTTCCATGCAGGCTGCATTACAGCCTGCATGGAGAACATGCCCACCCCTCCAGCCCCTGGCTGAGCGCCGTGTCACGGAGCGCAGACCAATCACAACGCTGCATTGCAGCGTTGTGATTGGCTGCGAGGAGCGTGGTAGCCCTGGTGCTTCCTGCTTCCTCACAAGAAGCCAGGAAGAGGACTGAATGGGACACAGGAGAGGCGGTGGCACCCGGCCAGCCGGGAGGTAAGTGATTTGTTTTTCCCAATTTCCCCACCCCCACCTGCCCTACTGCTGCTTCTAGGCAGGAGCCTCGACTGTTGATGATTAGCTGGAAATGAGGAGAACCTCCTCAGAACTTTCCACAATACTCATACATTGTTCCAGGATTTTAACAATTCTCTAGTGATCAATTGTATAGAAGACTATTCAGAGATCTAGGAGTCTGACAAAACAGGCACATGTCCTTATGGAACATGCAGTGCACTTCATCCACAGTTTATGGAGTTATTGTTTCAGTCCTGTAATTGTAACTGTAAAATGTTACACTTCCAGTATGGGAAAATCACTTAATCTCCCCATGCAAAAAATAGATAAATAAAATAAAAACAATTAATCTGACCTTGTGTCAGGTAATGTGGTGCTCATGTAAATCGCTCCAGTGCCCTTGGGCTCACTAAGAACTATATAAAACTGCAATTAGAAAAACATATATATATAAACGTATATATATATTATCTACTGGCGGTCGCCAGTAGATAGTTATAGTTAGAACCTAGTTTCCATAGGAAAAGCATTTTTTGATGTGCTTATAACTTTGGCGTCGTTTGCCGAATCTTTATGAAATTTTCCAAAAAGTTCCTTTTTTCAGGTGAGCTCCTATCCTGAAAGTTTTGGGGTGATTCGTGAAGGGGGGCTGAGAAAAAAGGGGGGGTCCCAAAACGTGTTTTCTCCATGCAATTTCCATAGGAAATTTTAGACAAGGCTACAGGTCAAACTGCTGAACGGAATTACGCCAAATTTGGCAGGGAGAAAGGTGTTGGTCCAGAAAGCACGCTTTTGTTTAAATGGGGTAAGTCCGTTCTGTAGTTTTAGAGAAATATCAAAATTTACAGATATCGATATTTGAGAAT
This sequence comes from Calotriton arnoldi, assembly GCA_963921515.1. Classification (NCBI taxonomy): domain Eukaryota; kingdom Metazoa; phylum Chordata; class Amphibia; order Caudata; family Salamandridae; genus Calotriton; species Calotriton arnoldi. The sequence goes on from CAWUFW010019831.1 coordinate 165,187, forward strand.
TCTGACATCTGATTGGCTGAGGCGTTACGAGCACGAGCGTGCGGCTCATTGGTTGCGAACTGTTGAAACTAGGAAGTGTTGGCAGCCATTTTGTGACTGAGTTGAAAGGCGTAGGGTGAAACAAAAGAGAAAAATTGTATAAGAGGGTATAGTAGGAACACTGTGGTCTTAGTTTAAGCAGTCTGTACGGTGCAGAGGCAGGGAGTTTGAATGTTGCGTAGGCTGTGGAAATGACGTCCGCAGAACAACGGTGCGTGGTATTGCGGCAAGGTTACGTAGGCTCTGGAAATCCCGTCGGGAAAACAATGCGCCGTATTGCGGCAAGCAGTGTGTAGGGTGCACACACAGGTAGTGTGAATGTGCGGTAAGTGTAGGATGTGTAAATCATATCGGGAAAATAACAATGCGCCATATTGCAGCCTTCCTTTAATATAATGCGCAGTAATGTTTACTTATAATGCGGTGTTCACTTTTATCACGGACAGTGTCACTTTCTTAGACGAAATTTAATATTATGTGGGAGGGCGTGTTCTGTTCGTGTGTCTGGAACCAAATTAACGTTTGATTGGCTGAGGTGTTCCAACAACGAGCTCAATGTTCATTGGCTGCGAACCATTGAAAGTAGAAGTGTTGCCAGCCATTTCCTCCCCGTCCGCGGAGTAGCAGGGACATCTGATTGGCTGACGTGTTCCAAGCAGGACCTTCCCAAGCTTAATGTTCATTGGCTGCGAACCATTGAAAGTACAAGTGTTGCCAGCCATTTCCTCCCCGTCCGCGGAGTAGCAGGGACATCTGATTGGCTGACGTGTTCCAAGCAGGACCTTCCCAAGCTTAATGTTCATTGGCTGCGAACCATTGAAAGTAGAAGTGTTGCCAGCCATTTCCTCCCCGTCCGCGGAGTAGCAGGGACATCTGATTGGCTGACGTGTTCCAAGCAGGACCTTCCCAAGCTTAATGTTCATTGGCTGCGAACCATTGAAAGTACAAGTGTTGCCAGCCATTTCCTCCCCGTCCGCGGAGTAGCAGGGACATCTGATTGGCTGACGTGTTCCAAGCAGGACCTTCCCAAGCTTAATGTTCATTGGCTGCGAACCATTGAAAGTACAATTGTTGCCAGCCATTTCCTCCCCGTCCGCGGAGTAGCAGGAACATCTGATTGGCTGACGTGTTCCAAGCAGGACGTTCCCAAGCTTAATGTTCATTGGCTGTAAACCATTGAAAGTAGAAGTGTTGCCAGCCATTCCCTCCCCCTCCGCTACAAGTGTTGGCAGCGATTCCCTCCCCCTCTGCGGAACACCATGGACATTTTATTGGCTAAAGTGTTCCTAGTACAAGTTTGCTCATTATTGGCTGGGAACGGTTCACTGTTGTGAACCATTTTGTGACGCACTTCAATGGAGTACGGGAAAAGAAAGTAGTAGCGGGGAGAGTAGGAACACTATTAACTCTGTACAGTGGTCACAAGGTGGTGGAGAGGGATTGTGAAGGTAAAAATAGTTTTTTATATATTTTAAGGGCCATTTATATAATTGGCATGGGGTGTACAAATCACGGCGGGAAAATAACAAAGTGTGTTGTGGTCTTCTTTTTATTAAGTTTGCGGGTGGGATACTTCCCAGGAGCACTGTTTAGTTATAATGTGGTGTTTACTTTTCTGACGGGGAGCTGTGGTTGCGCAGCAAAAATTTCAGTCTAGGTTTGAAATAGTTTTTATTAAGCAATTACAAATATACTTTCTTCGGAAACTGAAGCTGTATATATCAAAGGGGTGACAAATAAAAACGCAATTCATAAAATATCCCTTAAGCGTGGGCACACCCTCCCTTTTTTTTCGGCTATAGTTCGTAAAAGTGTTGCCCCATATTCTTGATAATATAAGAGGGCATGAGTTACTTTTAGATAAAGTAAAAAAGAAGTGCTACAAGAAACACTCCCGCACTACATCATCTGAGGTCAGAAGAACAATAACAAGTAAAAAACAGTTAAACACAAATCACTTTATATTACATAGAAATGTACGCTTTATCATTTTTTATAATTTCTATTCTGTAGAATTCGGGAAAGTTCGGTCGTAGTGCTTAGAGGTCGCTCACCACTCTGCTAACATATCACGTACTCCTTTAAGAATATATAGGATAGTAGTATAATAATATACACTACTGGTCGTATATATTCTATAGGGAGAAGGTGAATAGGAATCCCAACAGACAAAAATAGAAATAATAAAAAAATATTCAGAAATGTAGGGTTTATCAAAGGTATTCACTAAGAAAATATCTATGGAAACTATTTTTTTTTAAACTGCAATTTCCAAAATATTGTCACTGTAAAAATATCTGATCAAGTAAGTTATAAAGGTCAGTAAACTGTGTTTCAGATGGTTTACTCCTGGCGGCGACAAATCTCCAATTCCTGTTGTGTGGAAATATCACACTCTTACAATATACACAGTGTCACTGATGGCACACAAAAAGGAAAATGAAAATGAAGTCATCAATACAAAACAAGATCAATAACGAAATACTTTCCAGCGATGAGTATGTTGAGAGCTTATTTTCTCCGGGACGTCGAAATCTTTCATCTTTGCGCCAACGGGTCATAAAGTGCTCTGAGATCACAATGACTGTTAATATTATAATATACATATTCACAGTATATGATCCCAAGGAAGAAACAGAGTAAGAACCAGAAGGTGCTGACGTTAAATATAAATCTTTAGTCTTCGCGTCGACGGGTCATAAACTCCACTGAGGTCAGTATAAATGTTAATATTACAATATACATACTCACACTATATGATCTCAAGGGAGAAATAGACTAAAAACCAGAAGCTGCTGACGTGACATATAAATCTTTAGTCTTCGCGCCAACGGGTCACAATCTCCTCTGAGATCATAATATGTGGTTATTATAATATACATACTCACACTATATGATCTCAAGGGGGAAATAGACTACAAACTAGAAGCTGCTGACGTTACATATAAATCTTTAGTGTTCGCGCCGACGGGTCACCAACACTTCTGAGGTCAAGTACAGTGTCAATATTATAATATACAAAGTCACACTATATAAGCTCAAAGGAGCCAGAACAGGAACAATGTTTGCTGTATTCTGTCTGTTTCTGAAAACAAGCTGCTGACGTTACATATAAATGGCAAAAACAACCAATAACACTTTTTTCTAAATACAAGTGTTTAAATATTGACAAATAGCTACGTATTATAAATATCTAGTCTGCCATAATCAAACAACTTACAACTCAGGATTATGTTTTGTGGCCGCAAAAGAAGAATCCGACTGTAGAAAAGAACACCTGCATCACTGAATGGAGACGCGTAAATAACTCGCAAAAACGAAACTAATCAATCAACGGGTGTGGTTTATATACTTTTTGGTTATTGAGTAGTCTATGGAAGGAAGATGCGGCTCCGCCCATTTAGATGTCACGTTTTACAGTTGACACGTGCTCACGTTTTAACTGTTTAACTTGTGCACGTGTTGGGAAAAGTTACAAAATGTGAAGCGGAAAAAGTTTCGATTTCGAACCTAACACGTATAAGGTCCTTAATATGTACATACGTTGGAGAGCTTAAAAACTGTTACCCGGAAAACCGTGTAATTTCCATTCTCATGAGTAAATACATTTATTAATTGCCGTAATTCTAAATAGAAGACATAAAAAAAAAGATCTATCAGAACAGAAGAAAAAAAAAACGTGATAATATTTCTCATCACTATGGTTTTAAATTAAAAAATGCGAGCATTTGTAAAGCATACAGCTACCCCTGGAAAGGTGTGCCGGCGCTCGGGGGCGTCGGAAACATTAAGCAAGATGTTGCCCACAGTGACATAGTGGTTGGCTAACGTGCCACTGGAGCCGGGAATCGAACTGTGAACACTGTTGTTCGAAGTCGGGTATCATAGCTGCTCCGTCACACTTTTTCCACATTTATATGTTAATTAGTGCTAATTAAGATTTAAACATTGTTAAATTATAACTTATAACAGACTACTGTTACAGTTAGTTTTTCACTACAAAAAGTATGCACGTCTTTTTTAAATTTAGTTAAAAATAATATAGGTTTCAGGGACATTCTAGTTAGAAATTAGCATTTAAAAACCTTTAAAATTCACTGAAAAAACCATAGGTTTTACAGACGTTATAGTTAGAAATTAGCATTTAAAAACCTTTGAAATTCACTGAAAAAACCATAGGTTTCAGGGGCGTTATAGTTAGCTGGACATTTTACTCGTACAAAACCATAGAAATTCCACTGTTATAGTTAGTTCAGCTAACTATAACTCGCGCTCCGCAATGCACTGCTCATGATGTCACATATTACATCATTCATGGCATGGTCAGTGACATCACTGATGACATCTCAAATGACATCACTGATGACATCACTGATGACATCATCCACGTGAAAATCTGATGCACCTCCTCACAGTCTAATATAACCTTTAATACACCCACTGTAAAATACAGACTACCATTTTCCAAACCATCGAGACACCAATACCAGTTACTACATACGCACTCTTTGATTCCTAGGTCTACACACACATCCACTCATTCACCCATACATTCACTTATACATGCAGTCACTCATCAATACAACACTATGATATGCACTCATACACCTATTCAGACACTCACACACCGCCACTCATCCATGGAGTTACTCACACACCTAGTCAGTCATGCAAAGAATCAATCACACTCCCATTTACTCACCTATACAGTTATACACACACCACCTCACTAATTCATACAGATAATAACGCATAATTACTCTCTTATATAATCACTGATACAAGTACACACTCATCCATACAGCCACTCTCACAATCACTCACTCTCACATATACTCATTTATATACAGCATCACTCACATATACTGCCTTTTACATATGTAGTTACTCACACATGTACCACTGAGACATCCATTCACTCACCAACACACCCATACACACAGTCACCCACCCATACAGCTGTTTCCACATGCACTCTTGAACCCATACACCCAGTGAATCAACCACTCACACATCAATGCACAGAGTCACACACCTCCAACCCACCCACACACACACTCAGGGGTCGATTCCGATTCGGGCCGGAAAAAGCACCGACCGACTCGGATCCGGAAAAAATACCGACCGACACGTACCCGTGGCGCCCGACACGCCAAGTACGATGCAAGGCGCGAAAAATCCGACCGACACGTAACGAAACCAAGTCGACCGACCGAGCCGCACGGAAAATAGCAATCCGGCCGGAAAACACGCGAATCCAACCGACCGACACGCACCCGGAACAAATCCGACCGAAACGTACACGCCAACTCCAAACCGCAAAGTACGATGCAAGGCGCGAAACCACGACCGAGTCGGACGGAGGACAAGCCGTACGACCGACACGCATACAAAACCGAGCCGAAGCAACACAAAACACCGCGACCGACGTGTACGCAGCATAGAAAACTGCACAAACACAGCGTGAACGAAACGGAAAACACCGTACGAGACCAATGCAGGGTCCGACTCGGTCACAAGAACGTTTCCAACATACACAAACAACACAAAGGAAAAATCACCCAAAAAAGGCCAAACAAGCAATTACCAAGCCAATAAATACTGGGGGGTGGGGACAGAGAACAAAGACACACCCACAACTCCACCTATATAAAGGACACAAATCACTACCATGAGCCTTTGCAAATGCCATTCCACTGCCAGCACCCAAGAGAAAGCAATCACACACCCACAGCTCATCCCTCACACAAGCCACACACCATCAGCACACCAACAAATACCTACCTCACATACACCCAGCAAAACACACACTCACACACCCTCACCTGCACACCAACACACACATCACCCACCATCACCACCCATCACCATGCCCCCAAGAAGAATCCCAAGTTCCTAGATAGTGAATTGGAAGTCATGGTAGACGAGATCCTCAGGGTGGAGCCACAGCTGTTTGGCACTCTGGTCCAACAGACCCCCATGTCGCAGAAAACCAAGATGTGGGAGAGGATCATCAACAGGGTGAACGCCCAATCACCATGTCGGCGCACAAAGACGGACATCCAGAACAGGTGGTATGACGTGCGCAGGAGGGTACAGGACATGCTGAAGAAAGACTACATCAACAGCCAACACACCGGCAGTGGCCCTCCTGCCAAGCCAATATACCTCAGGCCCTGGGAGGAGAAGGTGCGGGCCATCCTTCCGCCAGTGAGCGTATATGGACTAGAGGACATCCCAGAGCCTGGTGAGTACACAACAAATGTACACAATAAACTGCCACAAAACACACACATCACTGTCAAGGGGAGAGTCAAACCATGCACTCATAGCAATTACACAGCAACTAGAACAGAATCATCCCAAAATGTGTATGTCAGTCAGATAAACACAACACATGCCATCAAAAAAGTCACATCCAACTGTGCCAACACATGTACAAACACAACCACAACTACAGCTAGGCAGTGGCACAAATAGAACTAACAAACACATCCACACATGTAGCCACCACAACAACACCAACACACAGTGAAGACCACTCAAAGGAAGGAATTCTGTGTATGCTGGCCAAGTCAGTGTAGCCAATAGCATCATGGGAGTCGCAGTCACACATATTGCCCGCCCCAAAACTGTCCCATCAACACCACCATGAACCATGCGCACATCACAGGGAGTGGAGAAGGACTCACAAGATGGCTAACACTGGCTACTGCTGTGGGGAGCACAAGGCCCTGCTGCCAACTGTGCACCAACAAACAGCAGGACACCACTGACTGACATCCTGAGAGACAACTTCCACTCCCTGCAATGCAAGCACGCTCCATGGTGGGATATCTGGCTGGCTGGGTGGGAAGGGGGACTTGCAGCACTGACTATAGTCACCAGCACCTCCCTCACACCCCCCCAACACAAACTCCACAGTACCCACCTGGTAGAATGCAATGCCCTCCATCCTAACAC